>AYEL01090207.1:0-24795 GCA_000484575.1 Olivierus martensii | reverse complement strand
TATATTATTAAAATATAAATTATAATTAAATATACATGTGAAACAAAGTTTTAATTTTTTGATAAGTATTTTCAGTCAAGAACCCATGAATTTATACAGATAAAAAATTAGGAAGATGTTTCTTTATTATGAAAGTTAACTATTTTTTAAATATATTTTGATAAAGTAAAACATTATGCAGCAGATTCTCTACTTATGTGGTTTCAAAGATATGTGAATGCATAACTCTTTATTTTTATTGAATTTCTGTAAAATGCAAATGAAAAATTGATTAAACAATTTACTTTTTTTTTTGTAAAAATATCACTTACGACCTTAAATTGTATTTAAAATATGCAGGTAGTCCTCAAGTTATGATGGATTCCATTCCAACATCTCCGTCATAAGTTGATTCTGATGTAAGTTGAGAACTTTTTTAATTCTTGATTTGTTTGATTTCTGTTTTAATATTTTCACATATTAGGTTTCTCTTTAACTTAAAGCAGTTAAAAATATGTATAATTACATAAACATTTATAAATTATTTATTAACACACACACAATTAAATATATAAATACAAAATTAAGAAAAAAAAAATTCAAGAATTTAAGAAATGATGAGATACCTAAAACTGCAATGAGAGAAACAAATGTTTTGACTGCTGATTAGCGACTAATGTGTCAAAGGCTGTGATAAGTTAGAAGTATAAATTAGACTAGCAGTTATTGCTTGTTGAAAGGCTTTGCTTGCCTTTCAACAATATGCAATAGCTTAATGGCAACACTGCAATGCATATACAAAAGCAATGCCATATATGATTGTATAATGCAGTGGCAAAGTTGAATTAGAGAATTTTTTATAATAATTTTTGGACATCATAAGTGTGAATCGTTGTTAAGTCAAGGACTACCTGTACTCGTAAATTTCATTTGCCTACTCATGTATATCAAACTTAAGTATTATTAGACTTATGCAGTTTTCAATTAACACGGAATTTTCTTGAACAAATTAACTATGTAAGTTGGGGGCCTACTGTATTAATATTCTTTCTTATACTTTTTATAATAGAGCAGGTTTCCTACTTACAAAATTAATTTGTTTTAAATGTTATATAAAGATCGAATACAGTACTACTAGAAGTTAAGATAAAATTATTTATTAGAAACGTTTTTGACACTAGGGCCATCATCAGGTTGCACAAATAGAATTAGAACAAGCTTCACAATGTCTAAATTAGAACAAACGGGTGTTGATATGGTTACAATCAACTAAAAACAGAAAAACATTATACTATTTAACTAATTGGTCAAAACTGTATAAATCAACCATGTATATATATCAACCATACAAATGATGAAAGAACACCAATAGACCCAATGCTGAAGTTAGCAGCAAAACTAGAAAAAATTAATTTGTTCAAAAATTTCCAAATAAATTGAAAACTGGAGAAGTCAAACGATATTTAAATTCTAAATGTTATATAAAGATCGAATACAGTACTACTAGAAGTTAAGATAAAATTATTTATTAGGTGAAAACGTTTTTGACACTAGGGCCATCATCAGGTTGCACAAATAGAATTAGAACAAGCTTCACAATGTCTAAATTAGAACAAACGGGTGTTGATATGGTTACAATCAACTAAAAGCAGAAAAACATTATACTATTTAACTAATTGGTCAAAACTGTATAAATCAACCATACAAATGATGAAAGAACACTAATAGACCCAATGCTGAAGTTAGCAGCAAAACTAGAAAAAAATTAATTTGTTCAAAAATTTCCAAATAAATTGAAAATTGGAGAAGTCAAACGATATTTAAATTAGATATATATAAATATGCACACTGATAAATGAAATAAACATGTAAGGATTGTGAAAAATTTTGTCTGGAGAAAAATAGAGGATTTTAAAAATAGTCACCTGGATGTTGGAGATGGCCGGTTGGACGCCATGATGGGGGCAGATAGTCCCGATTTGCTTTTGTCTGGAGAAAAATAGAGGATTTTAAAAATAGTCACCTGGATGTTGGAGATGGCCGATTGGACGCCATGATGAGGGCAGATAGTCCTGATTTCCCAACACAAAGAATTAAGAAAAATTATATTTTTGTATTAATTGAGATTAATTTTGTTTGAGGTGAATTTAATTTAATATGGAAAGAAAAAGTAACTGGATGTTGAAATCTTCTTTATTAAAATATTTATTCTTATTGAAAAAAATAATCAGTATGTAAATGAATGGCTGAGTTAAAACTCGTTGGTAGTTGGTGTTGGTTACCTTGTCTCTTCTATTCGTCGTGCAGTGATGTTCCTGTTTTGGTGGTGTCTGTGTCAAGCGTACTGGTGACTGTTGGGGTGTACCTTGTAGTGAACTGTTTAGGTGTTGTGTTATCGTCGTTAGGACTGTTGGTGACTATTGTGTGGTGTTTGTTTTAGATTACTGTAGGAATTATTATTGTGGAAGCTATTGTGGAAGCTACTGTGGAGAGTCATTGACAAGAAGAGACGCCTTTTTGTTGTTCATATAATTTTAGTAAGTTGTCAGTTGAATTAATTGAGTTAATAAAAGTTATCTTTAATATGGATGCAACGTATTTATGTTTGAATTGGCTAATACAAAACAAGAAAAAAATAGGAATTACGATTCAGATGGCACCTAAGATAGATGAAACGCGGGGTCCAAACCAATGGGAAACTCCGGGGTTTACACCAGGTTTTCCAAACAATTACTAAGCATACTCTGGGTATTGATGTGTAAATTTAAGGCTATAAGTGATATTTATGCAAAAAGAAATATAATTTGCTCAATGAAGTTTTCAATTATGTTTTGTAGAAATTTAATACAAATAAAATGTATAATTTATCTGTTTATGTATGAAGCTCTAAAACTTGAAACTATATAAGAACAAAAACTAGTATATTTACTTCATCTCATAACAACTAATTTTATATTTAGAATATTTCATCTCACAAGGAGAGGGCACGAGGGCCGGAAAATGAAATGAAACAAAAATTTATTTCTTTAAGAGTTCTTGACTAGTACTAAAACAGTAAAAGGCTAGAGGCCAATGGCTAGCCATTATGGAGAAAAATGACTTCGAAGAAAGACACGACGAAAGTATACCAGTTCGTTATACTAATTAATGACGAGTTGGCGTGGCAGCGTGGGTAAGCGGCAAACTCCCATGCAGTCGGCCAGAGTTCTATTCCTGCTAGTTACATTTTTTTTTTTGTTTATTCGTATTAACAGAAATATGAATTGAAAAGGTTAAAAACAGCTTTAATTAAATATATTTTTCTGTTTGTCTGCCATTTTGCTTGAATGATGGTTGCAATATTATAGCTATGCTAACTCGTACCAACAGCTAACAGTAAAACACAATGCTGTGCGTTTATAAACTGCTTTAATATGATCTACAGTAGGGTTCTCACAGTCAACCTTGTTTTACTCGTACTCTAATGTAAAAAGCGGGTTCTTATTTCTTGCTAACATTTCAATTTTACTTGTTAATTATGATTATCACATCCCGATGTGATAATCATAATTAGCTATAATAAGCGGGTTCTTATTTCTTGCTAACATTTCAATTTTACTTGTTAATTATGATTATCACATCGGGATGTGATAATCATAATTAACAATTCAAGCAAAATGATAGACAAACAGAGTATTGCAACCATCATTCAAGCAAAATGGCAAACAGAAAAATATATTTAATTAATGCTGTTTTTTAACCTTTTCAATTCATATTTCTGCTAATATGAATAAACAAAAAAAATGTAACTAGCGGGAATAGAACCTTTTCAATTCATATTTCTGTTAATACGAATAAACAAAAAAAAAAATGTAACTAGCAGGAATAGAACTCTGGCCGACTGCATGGGAGTTTGCCGCTTACCCATGCTGCCACGCCAACTCGTCGTTAATTAGTATAATGAACTGGTATACTTTCGTCATGTCTTTCTTCAAGATCATTTTTCTCCGTAATGGCTAGCCATTGGCCTCTAGCCTTTTACTGTTTTAGTACTAGTCAAGAACTCTTAAAGAAATAAATTTTGTTTCATTCCGTTTTCCAGCCCTCGCGCCCTGTCCTTGTCAGAGTCTTAAAGAAATAAATTTTTGTTTCATTTCATTTTCCGGCCCTCGTGCCCTCTCCTTGTGAGATGAAATATTCTAAATATAAAATTAGTTGTTATGAGATGAAGTAAATATACTAGTTTTTGTTCTTATATAGTTTCAAGTTTTAGAGCTTCATACATAAACAGATAAATTATACATTTTATTTGTATTAAATTTCTACAAAACATAATTGAAAACTTCATTGAGCAAATTATATTTCTTTTTGCATAAATATCACTTATAACCTTAAATTTACACATCAATACCCAGAGTATGCTTAGTAATTGTTTGGAAAACCTGGTGTAAACCCCGGAGTTTCCCATTGGTTCGGACCCCGATTTTCATCTATCTTTGGTGCCATCTGAATCGTAATTCCTATTTTTTTCATTCTGTGTTTTAGTACTAGTCAAGAACTCTTAAAGAAATAAATTTTGTTTCATTCCGTTTTCCGGCCCTCTCCTTGTCAGAATAATGAAATAAAACTAAAAATATCTTATTTGTAGATCATCTTAAAATTGCTGATATTTTAAAATTTTGATTTAAAAAATAAAAGTGTTACTTTTAATCAAAATATTACATACTCAAGCAATTTATGTAGTTGGTTGCATAAAAATCTTTATTTGGAGTACATTTGGTTAGTTTAATAACTATCTTAAACAAAAAATACAAGATTACAATCAAATAAAATGATGCACAAGTCTATTGTAACAATATTGGGCCAATCTTATTAAATTATAAATAAAAACAAAAAATTAAGAATTAAAATTAGAAAATAAACCTAATTTGGATTAAAGTGAAAAAGTTTTTTTTAGTAAAGACTTTTTTAAATAGTCTTTTGCTTTAATCCAAATTAAGTTTATTTTCTAATTTTAATTCTTAATGTTTTGTTTTTCTTTATAATTTAATAAGATTGGCCAAATATTGTTATAATAGACTCGTGCATCATTTTATTCGATTCTAATCTTGTATTTTTTGTTGAAGATAATTATTAAACTAACCAAAAGTACTTCAAATAAAGATTTTTATGTAACAAACTGCATAAAGTGCTTGAGTAGTTTAGCATAAACACAGTAATCAAGAACAGAAGTGTTACTTTTATTTTTGCTAAACAACATCCCAATTAATAACACTATTGGTATGGACTTAATAATTGTGAACATAATTTAATACTGTATTTTTAAAATTCAAATAAGTAAAATTAAAGTATAATATAAAAATATATAATACCTCTTCATTATATCTGTACAGTGATACAGATCCTAGTGATGATGATGTTATTAACGAATCACTTGACAAAAACTGAAAATCATATTTTTGAAACACTGCAATAAAAAATAATAAAAACTGAACAATTTAAATATGATTCCAAATTACTTCAATGGATGTAACATCTCCTGGATGAGAAATTTCTGAAATTAATTCTGGATCTTCATCTATGTCACCATCCATTTTCTCTGATGGTGAATTTTTTGGATTTTTCCAAATAGAAACTACATTTGCCTATTACAATAAAACAAAATGACTATATTAATATTGCATAAATAATTTTTTATTGAAAAAGATTAAACATTTTAATAAAAACAGTTCTGGTTCAAATACAAAAGTACTATCACAACTCAAGATTACGAAAACAACTAATACTTTATATTAGAGTACTTTCAGAGTTTTGCCCATCATCAGAAACATACAAGATTAAAATTAATGATTAGAATAATAAATGCAGAAATAGACAAGAGACATGATTAATAGAAGAGGGGAATGAATGTTTGTTTTTTTTATAAAGTTTGCAAATATATTCCAGTAAATCTACGTGTCTAATATCAATCTTTAGTTATCATCTTGTTGATAAGCAAAGATTTGAAAGTACTCTAATAAAAACTACTATAATTAGCAGGGTTGCAGAATCGGATGACAAATAATCCTCCTCTGACTCAACTCCATCTTTTAAAAAATATCAGACTCCGATTCCCTAAAATTTGTAAGGCCTGACTCCGACTCCCAACTCCGAGCAGTTTGAAAATCCGACCCTGACTCAATCCAAAAACTTCAAACTCTGCAACCCAGGACTGCAAAATCAGATGGCAAATGATCCTACTCAGAATCCATCTTTAAAAAAAAAATCCGACTCCAACTCCCTAAAATTTTTAAGGTCCGATTCTGCTCCGACTCCCAACTCCGAGCAGTTTGAAAATCCGACCCTGACTCAATCCAAAAACTTCGAACTCTGCAACCCAGGACTGCAAAATCAGATGGATTCTGAGTAGGATCATTTGCCATCTTTAAAAAAAAATCCGACTCCAACTCCCTAAAATTTTTAAGGTCCGATTCCGACTCCAGGCAGTTTAAAATTCCGACTCTGACTCCACCAAAAAACCTCCAACTCCCCGACTCCGACTTTGCAACTCTGGTAATTAATTTATAGAAACTTGTTTTTTGTTTATTAAATATTTTAAAGATATTCAGTTGTTTTTATCTGAAAATCAGTATTTTAGGAGTTATTGATATCACATGTATATATTTTATCTTTAGATTCTTACTTAAAAGTCAAACAATTTTATACAGAATGACATTTTGAAATTTGGTAACTTGTTTCAAAACTATAAACATTGATTTTTTTGTGCAAAATATATAAAGAAAAATGGAGAATTAATAAAATTAAATTGAAGCATCTATATGAGGAGAGGCCAAGATTCTCGCCCACAGTCAAGCTCAACTTTTACCCAAAAAGTTCTTACACTCATCATGATGAGGCAAGGATCTAAAATTTGGTCCTCCAATTCTTCCTTCTCTATATATTCTCGCCCACAGTCAAGCTCAACTTTTACCCAAAAAGTTCTTACACTCATCATGATGCAGATGTGGCAAGGATCTAAAATTTGGTCCTCCAATTCTTCCTTCTCTAATGTCCATCTCTTAGGGTCAACACATTTATCACACCTCTGATTTAATCCTATCTTTGTAGAAGGTGGCAGATTTGGAGGCAAACCAATTCTCCTCATCACCAAAGAACCTTCTTCATTGCATTATTTTTGGATTATTATTGGGAATATATTTAATCCTATCTTTGTAGAAGGTGGCAGATTTGGAGGCAAACCAATTCTCCTCATCATTCTTCATTGCATTATTTTTGGATTATTATTGGGAATGATAAGTTTTCTTAATTACCATATACTATATTATTTATATAACAAAGAATGATTGCACAAGAAAATGATGAATTATATTCTGTAAGTGGCTGTATAATTATATTAAATTTTAGCAGTAAATATAATATGCCTTCACTTGGTTATCAATACTTGCCATATTTATCTGATTGAACATAAAGTTCTCTCACTTTTTGGAACTTTCTAGTACAACTTTTTCTGAAGGTTCCATGGTAGTATATAAACAGGTCGGGGTATGTGCTATAAGAAAATACCAAATCCAGTCCTCTCACTCTACTCTACCATGACCAACCAATATCCACTAACCAAAGAGCAAGTTCGCTTGCTTCTCCTTTATGACTATTGTTCCAACAAAAAAGCAGCCAATTCTATCACCGACATCAATGCTGCGTTTGGCCCGGACACTGTCGCCAGAAGAACTGGATATGATTGGTACAAACGCTTCAAAAGTGGAGATCAGGACCTCGAAGACCGACCCTCTCTGTCTTCTGGGATTCTAAAGGAATCATCATGTTGGAGTTGCTGCTGCAAAATACAACCATCAATGCAACTTTCTACTGTGAACAACTCGATTGTCTGCAGCAGAAACTGGCGGAGACCCGCCCGGAACACCAGAATACCTCCTGCTGCATGATAATGCATGGCCACATATGGCTAGGCAGACCCGCCAGAAGCTACTGGACCTGAACTGGGAGGTCTTGCCCCACCTGAGTAATATTAGAAGAAAGCATGTTTAACACCAACTTCACTAATACTTTTAATTTTTTAGGAGCCATAATAAGGGATAAATTTAATTAAATAAATAAAGAAAAAAACTAAAATATCAACACTGGTTGGACGTTCACTGTACCCATATGAGCTGGGCGAACTGGATTGCTGCTGGGGGTGAGGCTGTGTGCAGGGTTTTGTGTGCCGCGAGTCACGTGCGCTCCATGCACACCATGTGAGGCTGTGCGCAGGGTTTTGTGCGCCGCGAGTCACGTGCGCTCCATGCACGCCATGCATGTGTGTTCGTGAACCGAAGTAGCGTTCAAAGCGAAGCAAAATTTGTTCACGGAAATGGTGTTCGTAGACCGATTTGTTTGTGAATCGAGACGTTCGTGATCCGAGGTATCACTGTATCTAGATCATTTATCAAAAATTAATTACAATATACATTAAGTTACTAATAGAATATTAGATATTTCAAGTACATATGTGATAGCTTTTGAAAAGATAGATATATAAATTGTGTTGAGACAAAGTAATATTTGCAAATAAACTATTCATGATAATACTATATATCACATTGATTACAAAGAACACAAATTCATACATATATAAATTTGTATATAAATGGTGTGGTATCAATTGTCCTATTTTCCACTGGTTTATTTCTAGGCCATTGTGTCAAAGTTTATAAATAATTCACATCAGAATGCTTAAATTCAGTTAAAAAAAAATAACAATTATTTTAAACTTACAAAACAGTCTTTCTTAAAATTGACGTCACATGATATACATCATCTTTTCATTTAAAATAATTTTTTTCTGCTTTAGATATCTGATATTTGGCATGTACAGTACCTTTTTCCAAATCCATATAATATGTTAATAACAATAATCTTTAAAAATTCTTGTATTAATTTAGTATGAGAATTTATTACAATTTTCAATAATTTAAACTTTTTATCGTATTGTACAAAACTAAATTACTACAAAAGCATTTTTGTTTTAATTTTATTTATAATTTAGCTCAAAATTTTATAAAATTTTTATATTTTATAAAATGGAATAAATTATAGTACAGTAAGACTCTGCTTAATGATGTTTCAATCTAACGCGATTTTTTTAATTCTTATATTTTTTATTGATTCATTTTGGCTCAGTTTTTCAAACCATTATACTCAGATAAATCCAAAATCACACAAATTTGTTGCTTTGATATTCCTATGCCATCTTGCAGTGTGTTTAACATCAGTCCAGTGCAGTATATACAAAAGTCTGCTTCAGTTACAGTTAATATTTATGATTGGTCATCAATGTTATTTTACAGTAATAAAAATAACAATTATCCCATTTTAGTTTTAACCAGAATACTTCCACTTTGAAAGTTAAGAAAGTTAGAACATTTTTCTTTCATCAATATTTTTGTCAAAACAAGTTTAGCCACTATTATGGATCAGTTTATACAAAAGGATTCAAATTTTGATAGAAGTTCAAAGGCAAGACGAAGTGTCATGGATGATATTGACAATTGCTTGTTGAACGAAAAAGGAAAAGGCAAACAACGTTGGATGACTTCTTAATGAAAAAACAAAGTCTCAAATGAGGAAGAACCTTCCTTATCACAAACATAAATTATTTACTCGAATATTTTTTGTTTTCATAAATGATTTATGAATACAAATTGATATTAGCAATAAAAAACCTCTATAATTAATGTAATACAAAAGTAATAATACAAGCTACAAAAAAAAATACAGGTAAGCCTTGATTAGTGCAAATAATGGGTTTCATGAATTTCTCGCACTATTCGAAGTATTAACTATATGTAAAATTTGGTAATTGGTTCTTGCTTTGTGAGATTCTGGCCATAGCCAATCTCACAATGAATAACCACAATACTAACTGTTTAAGAAATATTTATTTTCATATTTTACATCGTTGTTCGTCATCTAAATTAATAACCTACCAGGAATTGTGTCTCATAGCATCATCAAACCAACTGCCAAATCGAAACCATAATAGTGAATTGAAAGCGGAAGTTGAGCCCCGCTTGGCCGCCAATTCTAGGTCAAGAATTGAGTGGATAGTCCGATTTGCGATTAAGCATTGCAGCTTTATTGAATCAATAAATTAGTTCCAGATAGAACTAGTTAGCTAAGTTAATGAACCAATGAGAAATTTTTAAAAAGTTTTCTATTTGTTTACTAGCAAATATGACAGCAAAAGATAACAAAAACAATTTTTATTCAAGTTTTATTTTAAATAGAGAAATCAGGTAATAAACAAAAGAAAATAAAGCCCATCTTTCACCCCTTCAAAGCAAAATGACTGTTCTTGGACTGCTCCTTGTCCGGTTTTAATAACCGAAAATTAACATTAATTTGTTAATTGACATCATAAAAGGGATGGACCTTTGTTAGTAAGACTGGTTTATGCTTATAACTCGTATTAATCGAATATTTGCTCGCACTAATTGAAAAACAGTATCATTTTTATAAGTCGCACTAATGGAATATCATATTATTCAAAGTCGCACTAATCGAGGCCTACAATGTGAACAAAAATGCTACATATATTTTTTTTATTCACTATCCAGTTTCACTTATTCCCATTATTTACGTGTTAAGATGATCTTGTTTAATGCTGTTTTATTTAGTGCTTTGTTTCTTTGGAACGTATTCCCGCGTTAAACAGGGTATGGTCATTTGTAATTGAGTTTTACTAATTTGATTCAGAGTAACATTCTTTACCAATTCAAATTGATATACAGTATTGAAATATATTTATTATTGTAATCTTCAAATTTTTAATTTTGATCAAAATCTGTTGTTAGAACTGGAGGACAAACTGCAATTACATGTATGAATCAACATCCCACACAATTACACACTTTAGCAACAGGTGGAGAAGATGGAATGCTGTGTATTTGGGATTTAAGACAAGATCGTCAACCAATCACTTTACTTAATGCTCATTCTATGGCAATGATGGAAATAAAATTCCACCCGATAAATCCTGATCATCTTTTCACTTGTTCTCAAGAAGGTAGTGTGTGGCATTGGGATGCGACATTCTTAAAATCAGTTCCGACCGGCAGTAAAGTTGGAAAAACTTCAGGTAATATTGTCAGGAAATATTCTCTTTGTGACAATAATCATTTTGATTTAAAAATATAATTTTCTTTTGTAGAAACTTCTGGGGAAGTACAGAATCCATGGTTAAACTGTAATGCATCTAAGCATCGATTAGAAATCACATCGCTGTTAAAATATTCCACTTTACCCATAAACAGTGTGGATATCATGAACAATGTACTACTATGTGGATCAGATAATGAAGCTGTATACATTATACATGGATTCAACTTATAATATGTATAGTATATTGATATATAAATGTAAATCCAATTAGTATTTTGAATCAGGTTTTTCAAAATAAAACTTTTATTACGGTTGTTTTTATAAATCTTTTATGTAGTGTATTTATATAATTTGAAAGTGAAATGAATAATTCAGAAAATATGTTACTATTTTTTCTTCAATTTATATAAAGGTAAAATTAATCAATGTCATAGCTGAGAATGTTTCTAATTTCTATCGAGTATTATTGAGAGTTTGAATGTGAATACTTAGATTGACAAATTTGACTTTTTGTATCAAAAAATTTGCTTTCCTTCCATTTTCTTAGGTTAGTGATGTCGTTACATCACACTTGGGATATTCTATACTTGCTGGTAGCTGCTTTTAAAGTCCACGACAGGCTGCCCTACACTTATGGTAAGGTTCAACATGCTGGGCTTAACTGCAGTCTCTTAGAGCTTTGAAGGATTTGTCAGCTGGATAGATGCGGTGGAAGCATGCTTACCCAGGAGGAGCTGGATTCATTTCCCGAGTTCCACACCTCCAAAATGGGGGCCAGGCCGTTTGAACTCCATCCTCCACCTGATAGCTGATCCCGCTGCTTAGTACCTTCGCAGTTCAAAATGGCATGAAACTGCACAATAAAAAAAAGCCTTTGAGGATCCCGATTCATTTCTGGATCCTACACACTCCAGTTTTTCAAGAATCTGGGCCAGGCTCATTGAATCCTATTATGAATGACAGGTTTAACAAATGGCTGTCGTCCAAAAATCCCAAATGCAATTCAGCGGCTTAACTTTAAAATCACATTTAGAGCATCCTCATTAATATGCTAAAACCAGTAGCTGGGACCGAATTGGCCATGTGGAAACGCTTCGGCTTTCCACTTTGGAGGACCCCGGTTCGAATCTCGAGCCCCACCCCTTGAAAATATTTATCATGGGGTCCAGGCCTAGCCTGTCGATCCCCCATCCTCCACATTCCAGCTGACTTTTCTGCAGGGGTTCGCAGCCTGTGAAAGGAGTTGTTTCGCCCCATCACAGTATTCTTAGAGAAAGGAATGTGGCGTCATCTGTTGACCAAAAAAACTAACTGGTATTATATCAATTTAAGACTATAGTACAATACTGTACTTGAAATAATTGGGCTTAGCCAATTTTTGTCTTATTATTTCTTTCGTGCTTCGCAATATTTACGTGCCTAACACTGCCTATATTGTGAACAAAACAAGGTAAGTATAAGAACTACAAATTCGCAAATTATACAAAACCTTTTCTAATAAGACTACAGTAATTATTTATGAAAATTATCTGAACACCATACGTTCTGAGAATGTTTATTCTTTACGAAGTCTATGGTGTGAATAAATCTAGATCATATTTCTCGATAAAATCTAAATAAACGTCATAAAAATCTCTACATTTTTATTAAAATGATAGATATATTTCAGTAATCTACACAGTATAATTTATCAACATTTGCTGCCATCTAATGAACCCAATTGACATTTTTTTTTGTATATTTTACTTCCCCTTTCCAATCAGGGAGATTAACTAAGGGGACGGGACCAGTTCCATCCACGGGCTGAACCCACATCCGTGGAGGGGGGTCGGATGGTAAAGGACGGGGATCACTGGGCCGGACCCAGTACCCCGAAAAAACCCGAGTCCTGCGTGGCACGCCGACAGCGTTATCACTCGGTCATTCGGCTGCAATCTTCCATTGTCAACACCAGGGCTGGATTTACCATTAGGCCGCATGGAAACGCTTCGACTTTCCACTCTGGAGTACTCGGGTTCCACCCCTTGAAAATATTTTCATGGGGTCCGGGCCCGGCCGACGATCCTCGTCCTCCACAATCCAGTTGACCCCTCCGCAGGGGTGGGAATCCTGTGGAAGGGCTTGTTTCGCCCCGCCACTTAGTACTCTTACTGAGTGGAAAGTGGCGTAAAAGAAAAAAATAATAAAATGCGGCGCCATGGCACCTCCGGCGCATGAAATGCATTCGCATTACATATATTGTTCATATATATGCGTATGAGAAATTCATGTGTTCGCATTTCATTATACATGCGTATTCATAAATTTCGCATTAAATTTTTGCATATAACAACAATTACTTGTAACTTTATTTAATTTGATTTTGTGTTATTTTATGTACGTACTTTTAATTTTGAGGTTTTAGTTATTACATGCTTGTATAATTTGTATTTTGTATAAATATACATATTTCAAGACAATTATTTTGTTTATTTATTACAACATTGTGATTAGAAAATTAAATTAGTAATTTGATTTTTTTTTTCAAAAATTAAACCATGCGACCTCGTTGGTTTTTAAAATTTTTATTGCGCTCTTAGTAACAAAAAGGTTGCCGACCGTTGCAGTGCAGTATTGTATTTTTTTTTATAGGGAATCAACGATGCAATCAATACATTTGTGCAGACTAGCTGGCAACATTTTCAGTTACGTTAATATCAGAATATATTAAACAATTCTTGAAAATAATTTATAAATTCAGAACGTAATATGTTATTAATATCTTTTTTTCTTATAATAAAAAAATGAGAACGTCACAAAATAAAAATTAGGTCTCAGTAGGAAATAAATTGGTACGAGGTTAAATTTGAAACGTGGTCGTTTGTGGTATGCGGCGTTGTCGTCTGTTCGTGAGAACGACTAAAAGATGCTATTTATTTCATAGTTATAAAATTTTATTTACAACTTATTTTTATTGCATGTTCTGTTAGCGATGTATTACTGACTCATTCGGTGTAGATATTAATCAATGTTCTTAAAAGATTAAAAGTAAGCAATTTTTTATTTTGATTAATTAGGCTTAACTATATATTGTAGTAGTGGTGATTAAATCTTACTTTATAGAATTCCGCATTAACTTTTAGAGAAAATTCGCTGTGGTATCACTTATTGAGAAAATTATGTACATTTAGAAACCCGCATGATGTGAAAAAACAGAATTGCCATAAACGTATGGTTGAGATGAAGTTTCACAATAAAACTATTTAATATTATGTGACGTGTGATGCTTTATGAAACATTCTTAGAACGTTTTTAACGTGAATTATATCGTGAAAAGTGCATTGAAATCGGAATTTCAGATAAATAAAATCATTCCACAAAATGATAATGGTTATAGTTGATCGTCAAAATTATTTTTTCTTTGATTATCTGATGCAAAAATTATTTTCGTTTTATATTATTTACAGTTAATACAACATTTTTCAGTTGATATTGGAAAGATTGATAGAAAAAACTCAAGGTTGTCTAATAAAAGATTGAACAAGTTTGATCATAGATTTAATCAGAGCTGCTAAGAGCAAAAAGAACATTTGCCAAGTTGGTTGCTGACCTCCACAAGGAGATTGCACTTCATTCATCATAGAATAATTTGAAATAAACAGCATTTTACAATAAAAATATTCTTTTTACCCAAATATAAATTTTTAAATATTTTTCTTCAATTTAATTAAAGCTACTGTTATTTTTATATTAAATGAATATTTACTATTATTATAGATTTTATATTTTCTTAATAGCAAGATTTTATTTTGAGTATTGTCACTTGCCCATGCATACAGTTAACATTGTATTCAGGTTGAATAAAATGCTCTAATGAACTGAAATGTTTATGATGAAAATTATTTCAGTCATCCAATGAAATTGATAAAAATTGTAAACAATCTAAATCAATGAATGAATGATTCATTCAAACTAAATATTGCTATTTATATAATTTGCATAAAACAAAATTAAGTTAACAGTTCTGTTAGCATATTATTAGAAATCTTTTATTAGGTCTCTTTGACATTTTGATGAATGATTTCTAACCAATTAACTTTTTATTTGACGAAATTTCCATTACTGTGATATCAGAAATTTATTTTTAAAAAGTATTACATGAGAAAGTCACTTAATATCAATTTAGTTTTTGATGAATAAAATTTAAGAAAACATATTTCGACTCTGATGCAAGTAAAATAATATAACATATATAATCATTAAATATTGCAATTTTCAAAAAACGAGTGTGTTAAATATAATTTTCATTGATAAAGGTGCAAGTTAAATAACAATAATCCATTATCAAAACTGTCATTTCATATAATCCTAATCTAGCCAGACTTCCCCCAGCGTTTATTTTAGAATTAACTGCCAAATTAATAATTAATTTTTAAATTACACTACGGTGCCACCATCTGTTGGATTAATAATTTAAATTTAGGCTAAGGTGGTGCCATCTAATATTTAATAATTGAACTATAATTTTTACTAATTTCCCGAAATTAAAAATTTGCCTTGGCCTGGAATCGCGTTAATCCCCTAGTTTAATGGATTTTGATTAGCTGTCATTTCATACTTTTATATTTTATTTTTATTTATAAATTTCAAAATATATATATATATATGGCATATGTGGCCTACCTGTGATTCAAAAGTCTTACATATATAAATAAATATATATAAAACTTTTGAATCACAAAAATTTGTTTTCTGAATCATGAATTTTTTCAACAAAGCTTCCTGGAATCATTCTAAAGATATTTATTCAAATACTGCTCATAGTACTAATGTTTATGATGAAAATTATTTCAGTCATCCAATGAAATTGATAAAAATTGTAAACAAACAATCTAAATCAATGAATGAATGATTCATTCAAACTAAATATTGCTATTTATATAATATGCATAAAACAAATTTAAGTTAACAGTTCTGTTAGCATATTATTAGAAATCTTTAGACAGGTACAGTAAAATAAACAACTATACAATTACAGAAAGTACTTTTGGTTTTATTAAATCCAGATTGAAGTGGGTTTAATTAATTGATATTTGTTGATATTTTGTTAATGAAAATCATTTCCTTTAGATTTCTTATCAGATATGTTTGATCAGTTTTTATCCAAATTTTTTTCAAATTATATTAAATTTATTAACATTAATACCTATCAGTTTTTCCAGATTATGAGAAATGTCAAATCATTAGATGCCAAATTACCTTGATTTTTACTATAATTATGTATACAAAGTAGTTTCACAGCCAAATTAAACTGTTCGATTTCAATTATAGTTGTGATTTTTCAGTGAGAAATGTAAAATATTAAATCAAGAATATCAGTAATAATTCTAGTTGTATTGACAGTCCTAACTAAAAAAATTAATTGACTATGGTATCACTTTATTTTCATATTAAAATTTGTCTCATTCAGTTAGATATAAAAATTACAATTTCTTGGGTGATACATGATTGTTATTTTTAAAGTGTTGAAAATGCAAAATTGCATTACAGGTAAGCTTCAAGCGAGTTCGAATAATGCGATATTCGATTAGTGCGACTTATAAAAATTTGCGAGTTCGAATAATGCGATTTCGATTAGTGCGACTTATAAAATTGACATCGTTTTTCAGAAAATTCTTATACAGGGAGGCCTCAATTAGTGCGATATTCAATTAGTGTACACGACGCTCTTCCGATCTTATGTACAGGTAGGCCTCGATTAGTGCGAATTCAAATCTGATATACAGGTAGGCCTTGATTAGTGCGAGTTTGAATAATACATATTCGATTAGTGCGACTTACAAAAATGATACCGTTTTTTCAGTTAGTGCGAGCAAATATTCGATTAATGCGAGTTGTAAGCATAGATTCAGTTAGTGCGAGCAAATATTCGATTAATGTGAGTTGTAAGCATAGACTAGTTAGTGCGAGCAAATATTCGATTAATGCGAGTTGTAAGCATAGACCCTACACGACGCTCTTCCGATCTCAACTTATAAAATTGATACCGTTTTTCAGTTACGATATTCGATTAGTGCGACTTATAAAAATGATACCGTTTTTCACTTAGTGTGAGCAAATATTCGATTAATGCGAGTTGTAAGCATAGACCAGTCTTATTAACAAAGGTCCCTCCCCTTTTATGATGTCAATTAACAAATTAATTTTAAGTTTTGGTTAGTAAAACCGGATGACGAGCAATCCAAGAACATCACTTGGCTTTGAAGGGGTGAAAATCCAGAAAGATGAGCTTTTTGCTGTTAGCTATTTAGCATTACTATTATTCAACTTTGTTATCGTAAAGATTCTTGATTGATTAAAAATTGATTTTTATTTTGGTTTCGATTTGGCGGTTGGTTTGGTGATGGTGTGAGACGCAATTCCTGGTAAGTTATTATTTTAGATGATGAACAACAATGTAAAATATGAAAATAAATATTTCTTAAATAGTTAATATTGTGGTTATTCTTTGTGAGGTTAGCTAATGGCCAGAATCTCACAAAGCAAGAACCAAATTACCATATTTTACATATAGTTGATATTTCGAATAGTGCAAGAAATTCATGGGACACATTATTTGCACTAATTGAGCCCTACCTTTTATAATAGGCAGTAATTTGTTTGTTTGTATTGTTTTTAGCAACAATATGCATTTTTCTGCTTTTTTTATTGTAAACAATTTTTGTATTTTGATCATATGATAATTATCTCTGTGGTATAATTAATGATAAAGCAACTTAGCATTAAATTGTTGTACAGTGAGAAACAGTTTCATTCAAAATGTTTTAATATTATAATTGAGAGATAGAAACTTAACTATAATTCAACAGAAAGGAAATTTTTGTTGAAAGAATTTTATTTTCAATTTACAACCATTGTTTAATGACTAATGATGAAATTCTACAATTAAAAACAGTATAATAATGCTTATTATTTGAGTTTTATCCTTGTTCTGTTTATGTAAAATGCTGCTAAGAAATTTGAAATACTGCAATTGATCCTAGTCATCTGTGCAGCTTTTTAAACAATATAACCATATCAAAAATTAATTTGAGTAACTAGCTTGGCTGGGGAGTTGGTGTCAGTGTCGGCAGGAGTCAGCAGTTTTAGGAGGAGTTGCTGTTGGCAATAACTTTCTCATTGCTCATACTTTATTGGTTTTAAATTTAAAAAATTTATTAAATAATAATTTTCTTTTTCAGAGCAAGTAAATAATTTTTTCAGTAATAAATATTGAATAAAAATGTGTTCTAAAAAATCATTTGTATGTGTTTACTGTCAGAGGAGGAGTTGTCAGCACATTTTCGTGCCAACATCCCAACTCTAGTAACTATTATGAATCAACGATCTTTGGATATATGCTATCAGATAATATGCATAATGTGTAATATTAATGGGTTTGATTTTTAGTATGGGTTGAATTTCTGCACATTATGTTAAACCTGATGTGGAAGACTGGCATAAAAGTATTGTTATATATTATTCTACATAAAATTTTATATTTCATTTTACAACAAAATGTAAAAATCAGTAAATTTGATACTCATTTAACGCTGTTTCATTTAACGCTTTTTTCCTTGAAACGTATTCCCCGCGTTAAACGGGATCTTACTGTACTAATTTATTTAGAGAACGTTTTCGGCTAGTCGCTAGCCATCACTAGTCAAACGTATAAACTTTATACGTTTAATTGATTGTAACAATGAAATTTCTGAATTTGATATACTTTTATTGTACAAAACAAACAATTCTTGAAAAATCTAATCGCCCGTCTTCTGTATATATCTATTATTTTAGAATGATTAAAGATCTGGTACTTTAAAAATGTTTTATCAAAATCACAATCAGTGTCTTGATCTCCTTATTGAATTTCACGAAAACCTATCAAATAGTTGAAAAATTATTAGGGAGAAATCAATGATGTTTTTTTAACGTTCGCCAATTAAAAAACTTCATAGATAAACGTTAAAAAATTGAAGAGTTTATGATATGACTCATGGTTTAATAATACTCTATATTCTCAAAATCATCTTCAATTATATGATCTTTCTGATAAATTTCGTTAATATCATTGAATTAATTCTAAAGATATACACAGAAAACACACAGCACGCATGATGTAAATCCTACTTTTCGAAGAGGAGTAAACTAAAAATTAGGTATGAAAGTAGCATAATTTTAATCTATATTAACTTAATTAATTTGAATTTCTTTCCTATATAATTTTAAGTTTTTTATGAAATTCTTTTAGTTTTTTATAACAACTTTATCTCTTATTTTTATTTATATAGCAATTCTATAACTATAAAATGAGATTTTAATACTATTTAGCTCTTAAAATAACGAAAAATTTCAGAAAGTGCATAATTTTAACGAATAGCACTCATTTAAGATATAATTACCTTATATTTACGGCTATCCAGCCATTTGACAGAAATTGGAAAAGTCTTTCAAATGACTATAACAGTTTCATATAAAATTTTCAAAATTTCGAATTGTCATCTTGCAACCAGACCAAAGATTTTAAAATTAATAGTCATAAAGTCATGATGATAAGAAATGAGTGTATAAAATTTAATGCTCTGAAACTTTATCTGTTAAACATATTTCGCGGACAGTCCTAATAGCATTCTTTTAAAATAGAATCATATACAGTCAAACCTCTTTAAGCCGCCCCTCTATAAACCGCCACCCTCGTTATTTGCCTGATGAAAGCCAATAACAAATCTCCTCCTATATGTTAAAACATGAAATTCCCTCTATAAACCGCCACCTCACTAATCGCCAACCGCCACTCATTTCTGGAGGCAAAACCATTTCATTAGTAGACAAATCAGTTGTTTAAACCGCCAAAACAATCGAATGGCAAGGTCAACCAACACAAATAGAAACACTAGAGAAGATGGCAATTAAGTATTTTATCTGTTAACATTTATTAGACTGTAATCTCGCACCTGTGACTATTCCCATCCCTGTTTTCAAAATGAGCTTATCCAAAACTTTAAACAGATTTTTACAAAATAACTGTTAGGAGAAGACTGGAGAGCCATAATACTTTGTGGAAGAAGAAGAACAGTTTAAACCGTTTTTTTTTATAAATCAACTGTTGTGAGTATCGTTTGTTTCTTACTCGGAAAAATGTCAAAAACGACATTATATGTTCACGAAGAGATTTTAATTTTTATAAAAATAAAAATCCTTCTGCTACTTAGCAATTTATTTCTGATCACCTACGACATTAGATGTTCACGAAAAGATTTTAATTTGTGAATATAAATATGTTTCTTACTCGGAAAAATGTCAAAAACGACATTAGATGTTCACGAAATTAATTTGTGAATATAAAAAGAAAATATACTTCTGCCTACTCAGCAATTTATTTCTGATCATCTTAAATTAAATGAAACAATGTCACTCAGAAATTTATATTTCTGATCTATAAAAATAAAAATCCTTCTGCTACTCAGCAATTTATTTCTGATCAATCTTTAATTAAATGAAACAATGTCATTCTAGTCTATACATGTTTTCTCACATGTTACCATAAACGCTCCATAAACCGCCACCCTCCTTTACCGCCAGAGAGGACCTTCGAATCGATGGTGGCGGCTAAAAGAGGTTTGACTGTATATCTAAAATCCTTTTGAATAATCATAAAGATGGCAATTAAGTAATTTATCTGTTAACATTTATTAGACTGTAATATCGCACCTGTGAATATTCACATCTATTAACATTTATTAGACTGTAATCTCGATCCTGTGACTATTCAAATCCCCTTTCAAAATGAGCTATTCCAAAACTTTAAACGGATTTTTACAAAATAACTGTTTAAAATAGGAGAAGACTGGAGAGCCATAATCTCAACTTTGCAAAAGAAGAAGAACAGTTTAAATCACATTTATTAGATTGTATTCTCGCACCTGTGACTATTCACATCCCTGTTTTCAAAATGAACAATTCAAAACTTTAAACGGATTTTTACAAAATAATCATTTATAATAGGAGAAGACTGGAGAGCCATAACCTCGACTTTGCATAAGAAGAAGAACAGTTTAAACCGTTTTTTATAAATCAACTGTTGTCAGTATCGTTAGTTTCTTACTCAGAAAAATGTCAAAAACGACATTAGATGTTCACGATCGGAAAAATGTCAAAAACGACATTAGATGTTCACGAAAAGAATCGGAAAAATGTCAACAAAAAACGACATAGATGTTCACGAAAAGATTTTAATTTGTGTATAAAAATAAAAATATGAATATCGTTGCTGTTTCTTACTCGGAAAAATGTCAAAAACGACATTAGCAATCAACTGCTGTGAGTATCTTTGCTGTTTCTTACTCGAAAAAATGTCAAAATCGACATTAGATATCACGAAAAGATTTTAATTTGTGAATATAAAAATAAAAATCCTTCTGCTTGCTGTTTCTTACTCGGAAAAATGTCAAAAACGACATTAGATGTTTACCTATAAAAATAAAAATCCTTCTGCTACTTAGCAATTTATTTCTGATCACCTAAAAATAAAAATCCTTCTGCTACTCAGCAATTTATTTCTGATTACCTTAATTATATGAAACAATGTCATTCTAGTCTATACATGTTTTTTCACATGTAACCATAAACCCTCCATAAACCGCCACCCTCTTTTACCTCCAGAGAGGACCTTCAAACCAATGGTGGCGGCTTAAAGAGGTTTGACTGTGTTTTTGCATTCAAGTGTGTGTGTTAGATTATAATAAAAAAAAAATACAACAAAGTAAAATTCCCCCCTCTTTTACACAAATAATAATTGTATTGTGTTAAAAACTTTCGAAAAAATTTCAGTTATTTTTAGTAAATATTTATTACAATAGAGATTATTTTTTTGCAAATTTCTAAGTTGATTACTATAACACAATTTCATAATTATTAAATCGAAAATAAAGCCAAAATGATTATTTATCATACAAAGATGTTTGATTTAATTTTGAAAAAGATTAGTAAGACAAAAAGCAAGAAATTTAAAACTGTCTGGAACAATGATTTCCAATGTATGATTGGCATACTCCTAGGGATGATTTTTTTTATTTTGTTTGTCATAATGTGTGCTGCTATTTTTAATTTATTGATAGAAGTATATGATTAAAAAAGTTGGGAGATTATCTAGAAATAGAAAATTAGTTAATAGAGTTGATCATCAATATCCATGGAGATTGGTTCAGGACTCCCCAGATACCACAATCAACGAATAACGAATGTTCCTTGTGTAAAATGTAGTATTTGCATATAATTTATGGACATCTTTTTGTATATTTTAAATCATCTCTGGATTATTTATAATATTTAATACAATGCAAATTCTATGTAAATAGATGTATTATTGTATTGTTTAAGGAATAATGACAAAAAGGAAAGTTTTGGTTTCTGGAATTTTGTTTTTAGAAATGTTTTTGATCTGCAGTTGGTTAAATATGCTGATGTGGAACCTGCATCGACTGATTCAATTAAAATGACATTTCATCATATTGTCAATTTGATTCAGTCAATATGTATTTACATATGAAATTTCAACTTCTGTAAATACAGTGAGAGTGACACAGAGGGCTAACTGTGCAATGAATATATATTTTTCAAATTTAACAGTGGAATCACAATGACCAGTTGCAGAATTTATTGATTACATCACCGTTACAAGTACAAATAGTTGTAAGTTGAAGGTTACTTATTTTCATTTAATATCTCTATTTTGCTGTATTCTTTGAAATTTTAAATTTGGGCATTTTGAGTTCTATATTTATTTATAATGAGATAAAGAATATTTCACAATAAGTTATTGCTATTAATCATAAATCAGAAATTCTAAGGGGATACACGCAATCCAAATGATCCTAAACAGCCAAACTTCTTCCCCTAGCTGTTTATTTTTTGAATTAACTGCCAAATTAATAATTTTTTTTAAATTTATGCCATCAGATGGTGGCACTGTAGCATAAATTAAAAAAAATTTATTATTAATTTGGCAGTTAATTCAAAAAATAAACTGCTACGGGAAGTTTGGCTGTTTAGGATCATTATTGCTATTAGTTTATGTTCAGTACTTCTGTTTTCATTTTCTTAAAATAAAGGTTTTTCTAAATTAAATTTATAAAATTGCATTGAAAATCAAAAAATTTAATCTTCGTAAAATACTGTTAACACAACACACATTTTGATACTTCAAATGCAGAATTTGTTCTTATAGTTGCATCATTCATTTTGATTGATCTAATAAATGATTCATTCACAATTAAAATCCAGAACTTTACCTTCACTTCAGAATGTTTAATCATCATATCTTTAATGCTTAAATAGGATTTTAAATATTAAACATATGATGCTTAAACATTCTATACTGTTAGGGCCAATTGTTTAAACACATTCTAGATCTCGGCCGTGGTCTGACCCATGGTTTTATAAAATTTGCATTTCATAAATGAAGCGTCTTAGCAGACATGGCTCAGACGAGGTCAAGAAAACTGGTTTCTAAAGTATATTTCTAGACCAGCTGTGAGGAGCCTAAAGAAAAAGGAAAAAGAAGCAAAAAGAAAACAAAAAATATATAAAAAGTGCTTGCCTGTCAGAAAGGAGGTGTGGGATGTCTGCCATTTTTTCTCCCGTTGTTACTCTCGCCTCTGTGTTGTCTGTCTTTTTTTTAAAAAAGAAAGCTAAATTTTGAAAAGGAAGTTTGAAAGAGAAGTATACCAATGTGTTTTTGAGTCTGCTTTGGTCTGGGACTGGCACCCGATAAGACCGGAGAAGGTTCTTTAGAATCTCCGGTATATAAATAAAGGTGGGAACCGGCGGGGACCTCCCCAAACCCTGCTGATATATAAATAAAGACCGGAGAAGGTTCTTTAGAACCTCCGGTATATAAATAAAGGCAGGAACTGGCGGGGGCCTCTCCAAACCCTGCCGGTATATAAATATATTCCTCAAAAGGAAATAATTTACTATGGATTGGTTGTTCAGATAATCTTTATTTCGTTTATTACATCATGCTAATTAAGTTGAAGATAAAAAGTTTGTCACTGGATGGCACAGGAGTTCTCTCTCGTCGTCTTATGTTGTGTTCCTGATGGTTGGAGTTCTGTCTGTCGTGTCCTGTTCTTCAAACTATGTGAACTGTCCTTCATCACACAGTCGTTGTTGCTTAATGCTGTATTTATCAACGAAGAGAAGGAGCCTGTCCATGAAGAGAGAGAATGTTGTTTTTTGGTTTTATTGATTTAAAAGTTGTAAGTTGTACATTAATTAGTGTTAATAAAAGGAATACATTTTCTCAATTATAAACAACTAATGTACAGGGGATAAACCATTTTGCAAATTAATAATGAACAAGCCAAACTTCCCCTGGCGGATAAAGTTTTAAGTTATATTTTAGAATAATAATTATTTTTGAATTACAGCTACGGTGCCACCATCTATTGAATTAATGATTAAATAATTTTATAATTACGTACTAGGGTGGCGCCATCTAGTAATTAATGATTAAACTATAATTTTATAAATTTATTTTCCCGAAATAAAATTTTCGCACCGCACCGGAATCGAACCGGGATCTCTGGGTCAACGCCCCAGCGCCTTAACCAGTTAGACCACGGTGACATGGCGGAAATTCCATTTCGGGAAGCTTAAGTA
>AYEL01090206.1:0-82074 GCA_000484575.1 Olivierus martensii | reverse complement strand
AAATAAATGGCGCGTACCCCCAACTGATTGAGCAGATATTTATTGTAATTAGCGTTTTAAAGAGGAAATAAGGCTTTTTGTAATATCCAAAAAAGGTATAATTGCACATTATTTTTATTATTAACATAGATGCATATTTATTTTTCTAAATAAAATTGAATGAGAAGAATGGGCTTGCATTTGTTTAATAATTTCTGAAAATGCTGGTTTGATGTGCTATCTGATAAACTTAAAACTTTATCCGCCAGGGGAAGTTTGGCTTGTTCATTATTAATTTGCAAAATGGAATACATTTTTTCTAGTAATATGGCACATTTTGTTGATGCAGTGGATTCTGTTTTACAATGGCTGGAAAATCACAAGATTGATATTCAGATTAAAATTAAAGAGACAAAAAGGAATGAATTTGAGGGAGCACAGTGTCGGACTTTACGCAGAGACACACTGGTGGATACCTGGTCTTTGTACAGCCACTAGCCAGGTTTAGAATCTAGACATTCTCTTCTTGCACATGCATTAAATTTTCATAGTTTATAGAATTTTTCATATTTAATTTGAATTATTATTGAGTGAAATATCATTTAAAGAATATATTAAATATTTTAATTTGAAACATTCTTCATTTCTTCCCTTCGAACTTCTGCCATATTATTGACGTCATCGATAGAACCTGAGATACTGATTGGCTGAAAATTTTCAAACAATGGGGCACACAGGAACTGTTGTAACAACCGAGTTTTAGCCGTTGACTAGTATAGTCAGTCTTTGCAATGCTTTTAAAACTGCGATTTATCTAAACCCCGTCTAGAAGTGGTTTTTGCTGTAAACCGTGGACGATAGAAACTCCGTTTAAATAATCAGTCCTTAGTGTTATATGTGAACTTCTGGTTTAAATAAGATTTTTATAAGAAATTACTAAAAATAATACCTGTTTCGTGTTTAAAAATAATGCTGAAGTCTTGCGCATCTATCCTATATATTTCAAACTCATTTATTTATGTTTTTGTGAGACATTTCATCATATTGTCAGTTTGGTGTGATAGCAATCAAATCTTGCTGATTGCATCTAAATTTAATTCAGACAGATTTACAGGAATACCTCGATTATCGTGGTTTCGATTATTGCGATTTTCGAATTATCGCGGTTTATAATTTGATACCAAAATTCCAATTATTGCGATCCAAATTCGAATTATCGCGGTTTCGAGATATAGACCACTATATATGTAACCAGAATTACATTTACCCTCCAAGTAGCTCTCTTAAAGCACTTCGTTTTTATCCGAGGGCATCTACTCACTGCTCATCAGTAACTGTCCGCCATTGCCTGAAGTAAATGTGGGACAAGGCCAGCTTAACCCCGGTAAGCAAACGATGCACCGTATTGGGACGATGTTTGTTTTTTAACAGTTTTAGAAACATGTGTCCTAGTTTCTAAAACTGTTAAAAAAACAAACATTTTAAATTTAAATATATTGCGGTATTTTTCGTGGCAACAATAACCGCGATAATCGAGGTATTCCTGTATTTTTATCTCCGGTTTCAAAATCAAATAATTTTAACAGCTCAAAATATAGATTATGATTTAATAAGAATTGATACTTTCAGAATGTAAAGAATTAAAAATAATTAACACTTTCTACTTTTTTAATATATATATAATAGATATAAGCTCATTTTTTTAGGTAGAACTATTTATTTACCTTTTTAGAGAAACTGGAATGCTTTCAGCTTGATCAAGTCCTCTTTGGCAGTTTTTAGTTTGAGTTCTAATAATTTGAAATTACAATATCAAAAGTGTACTGCTTTCTCAAGTAATATAGTGAGTAAAGATCAAACGATAGCACTGACTAACAATCCAAAAAGTTTTTTCTAGAATTGATTTAAATTTAAAATGTTTGTTTTTTAACAGTTTTAGAAACATGTGTCCTAGTTTCTAAAACTGTTAAAAAAAACAAACATTTTAAATTTCTAGAAAAGAATTTGAACGGAATACACCCTCAGACATTCTAGAACATATTTAATTCTTAAAAAAAATGTAAAAAGTGCTTGAGTTGAAAATGGTTATAGTGTAGCCGAAAACGTTTCTCCAAAAAGAGTTTTTAGTGAATAAAAAGTTTTTTGGACTGCTAGTTACTGCTGTCGTTTGATCTTTAATCACAATTTGAAATTAATTAAAAATTTTAGTTAGTTTCAAATTCAAACTATTAGAACTCAAATTCTGTTTTATGTATGCAAACTAAAAATGCTGAAGAGGGCTTAATCAAGACAAAAGCACTCCAGTTTCTCTAAAAATGTAAATATAGTTCTGTCTAAAAACCCGAGCTTCTATCCGTTGTCCATATATGAATAATTAATAAGAGTTTCATCATGACTCATTACTTTTATGTTGACAGTTTTCAGAAAAACTAACATTTGACATATGATATTGTTGCCTTATATAACACTAGCTTTGCATAATCTTCAAATTCTGTCACTTATATAATAATACATTCAATAAAACAAACACTTTAATCAGGAAAACAGTAATTTATTATTAGCTAACTAATAATAAATTGCTGTTTTCCTGCTTAAAGTTATTTTTATTAATTGTGTTAACATTTGTCTTATCATAGAATAGAAACAATTCTCCTTAATTTTATTGATAAAAAAAAATGACCTCAGTTCATCACCATCATTTTTATTTCCTATTTATCATGTTAAATATAAACATTAATTTCATGTTTCATTAAAAACTTTATTTAAAAAAATCATTGTTACATAATAGCAAGCAATTATGTTTAAAATAATTTTGTTAAATCAATATCACATTTTAAAAATTAATAAAAAACTTGGTCATTTTGTTATCCATAATGAATAACATTACTAGAATATAGGTTTTATAATTGGTTATCATCATCATGTTTTGCTTATTTTTAACAAAATTGCATTCAGTTGGTAACATACAATATTTTAATAACAAAAAAACAAAAATTTGAATTTTACTTGAGTTTTTAAAATAATTTTTATTTATTTAAAAATAATTTCAGATTTGTATATATATATTATGTAATGAGTTGTAAACTTTTCCCAAAATTATTATCACAATGACAAAGAAAAAGAAACTTAGGCAAAAACGTCAGCAATCACCAGGTGATTCTTCGGATGACAATGACGACGATAACAAACAACCAGGTAAGTTACCCGAAATAGAATATATCGGTTTAAATTTTTATGTTTATAATAATTTGTATTATGCGAAAAATTACTAAAATTTCATAAATTAGAAAAATGTATGTATCATATAACCAGTTGTTCAGTTATTAATTTGTTAAATAATTGATTAATTTGTAAATTTTTTAAATGTTTAAATCATTTCTAATCAAACAAAAGCAAACAATAAGCCAAAAAAGTAAGAAAATCATTTATTCAAAAACATTTTCGGCTATCCAGGTAGCCTGCCAGCTGAGGCAGGCTACGTGGATAGCCGATTGTTTGCTTGATTTGAGATTGTTTTGCTTTTATTTAATATCTAAAGTAAGAAGTTTTCCGTATTCATTTCTAATCAATTTAGAGCTACAGAAGTTTTAAAATTTAATATAGAGGTAGAAAATCGACAAGTATTTTCCACAAATATTTGACTGCTAACAAATAAACCAATGTTTGTTTTTCATTCAAATAGATAAGAAAAGTAAAACAATTAAATGTACATAACCACAATATATAATGAATTCAAACAATAACATATAACAACAAAGAAATTTCACTGTTTTAGAATTCGATCCCTTTACATTCATTTACATACATTTTAATTTAGCTGTGAAATGCTAAATTAAAATTTATATTTTTCAACTTGTGAATAATTGTTTGAAAAGGCAATTAAATTCTTTTGGAATTTAGTTTAGTCAATTCTATCTTCTTTTGGAAAAGATATCCTTCCTATTCCCAGTTTATTAATTGTTTTTCATAAATGACTCAAGTTTAGACATTTGACAAATCAAAAATAATATATAAACATTTCTGAAAATAAATTATTGAAATCATTTTAATTGTCTGTGTCCATAAATTTCAGTCCAGAAGCAATAACTGATATGAGAAATTGTGTGATTTTGTAATTGAGGTCTTTCATTGTTGTAAAATTAACAAATGTTATATCTGTTATTAAATTACCAATTACAGATATACCTATGCTAGGTGGCCAGCTTTTGGCAGCTAAGATTGCGGTCACCAAGCACAGGTTGGCCACCAGACAGCTAAAAATTTCTTTATTAAACATCAAAGTTTAAATTACAAAGTTTATGACACATTTTTGCATTGTTAATTAAATCTAAGGAAAGAAATCACTAATTAATGTCTTTTTTCACTTTAGAATGCTCAGTTGATAGAAGATTTAGAGCCCATCTGGCATTTCTGATTAAAACATGATTTGTTGACCACCTAGTACACAAAGTGCAGACATTAAATATCACTGGCCATGATCACTGAACACATATAGCCATTTTACATAGTTTAAAAAAACCTGCTTGGGTAGAGATATTAAGATGACCACAGCTTGCAGGTTGGTCATCTAGCTCAAGTGGTCACCAGCACTTGTTTCCCTATATATAATATTGTAAATATTAATTCAAAAATTTCATTAGTTTTGATTTTGGTGGTGATTAAAAATGATAATGGAAATAACAGAAGAACAAGATAGCATCTCTGACAGAAAATAGAAATACAATCAAGTAGCATAGTGACTGACAAAATGTAAACCAAAAATTTTACAATGAACTTACCATATGTGAACATATGTTGTTTTCAAATTTTAGAAAGATTCAAAAATTTTATAAAAATTTCTAACATTTTGCTAACAAAATTGCTTAGTAACATATAAATTAAAAAATATGTAGTAGTTGAATATGTTACAGCAGTATTTTAGAATAGTAGAGCTTTACATACTACTTTGCTAAAATACATGAAGTGCGAACTTAATGAAGGTCATTGCATTATAATCACATATTCATATTTGAACCTCTGAAATAAAAACAGTTTATAATTGATCCAATAACTAACATATATTACACAGTACAGGATCTTTGAGTTCAATATAGGAATAAATTTTGATTTAGAAACACAACTTATAAATGAATTATGTTTGTAACTAGAAGAATAACTGATTAACAAAATATTTGAAAAGTTATTTCAAATAATTACTATACAGGGTGTAAATTATCTCCTTCAAAAAACTACACTACAAAGTAGACGAAATTCAGGCAATTAAAGTGATATAAGACACTTGGGGTCGCAAATTTCAAGCCCAGGCGGGGCGAAGGAGAAGATCTGCAACGTCATTGCAGAAAAACTGTGCTGTTGACTGTTTATTAATTTAGTTTAACCAGTTCGACAAGGTACACTGTTCTTGTGGATCAGTTTGACAACAAGTTAGTCGACATGTGAATGTGTTTTGGCAAAGCTCGTGGTAATGCACTGGCAGCAAGACGACTGTACCAAGAGCGCTACCCTCAGCGAGTACTGCCTACTTGCCAGACTTTCAGCTTAGTTTGAAGTTTGATTTATGGCGTTACTTGCGATTTGCAATCCGAAGTGTCTTATATCACTTTAATCGCCTGAATTTCGTCTACGTCGTAGTGTAGTTTTTTTTAAGGAAATAATATACACCCTGTATATATGTATGTAGAAATATCTTTTATTTGAGTAAACATCTTCTCTTTCTCTTGAGTTAATTGAAGAATTTTATCATTAACATCTTTATTACATGACTTATCACAAAAAAAAATTATTAAAATGAATGATAGTCCTTGACTGTTAATTATCTTATAGAATTTGATATTCATAAGTATAATGATAACATTTGTACGTACACCTTGACTGTTAATTATCTTATAGAATTTGATATTCATAAGTATAATGATAACATTTGTATGTACCAAAATATCAGTGTTTTTTGGCCTTTTAAAGAATACCAAAGTAAGTCATTTTTTGAAAAATTTAAGATTTATTCCATACTTATTAAAACAAAAACAGATGATTAGATTATTATATAGTAGGCATCATCAAAATTGTCAATCTCTAATGATAAACTTACATCACAGAACTTTACAGCATAACTTAAGACAAAAATAATAATTTTTTGGAATGTTACAGGAAATGAAAACTGAGTAATGCAAAACAATAATATTAAGTCACAATAATATATCAATATATGCTATTATTATTATAAATACAGATTATCCTTGACTTGAGCATTTTCGATTTATGAAAGGTTATGTTTTAATAATCTCATCATAAGTCAAAAATGCTCATAGTATTAATAATTTTAGTAGTAATAATAGATAATGGAATACTGAATCCTTTAAGACACTATAATGAACTGGATTTGATCCTGTGGCCTCGAGTCTATAAAATAATCCGAAATCGAACCCAGACTCCCCCATAGTGGTGAGTAACTTTTACATTTTTAATAAAATAATAAATATATATATATCTAGTTAATATGCTGTAAAGATAGCAAAGTTCAGAATATAAGGGCCATCATAAGTCAAGGATTAATCTCTAGTGTTATGCCACAAAACCTAAAATTGTTAATTTTTATTAAAAGAAAATATGGATAAAATTTTGATATTGCAAATAAATGATTTACTTCTATTTTTCTCTCTCATTTTTTTGCTCATACTCTACTAATTTCTCAAAATGTAGATATCATTTCTACATTCTTGTTAGAACCATCACTGGTTGTTCGTTTTTTCTATTAATGCAAATTTAAATTGTTTGTCCTCAATATCAGATAGCATTGATATTTTAATAATTTAAAATACAGCAAATCTTTTGTAACAAAAAAAATGTATGCAGGAGTTCTTAAGAGTTACAAATATTCAAGTTAGAAACTTGTATTTAGAAACATACCATTTCATTTTCAAATTTCTAAAACTCTAAGAATTTTAAATATTATGATAGCAGAATGCTGTAGCAATAAATATAATGTAAAACCACAGAGTTACTTAATATATTATAGCAGTATTTCAGGATGGCAGAGATCACATCAAAAAAATGCTTGTTTCATATATGGAACTTTTTCGTTTTCATTTGTTTCTCCAAAGGAGTCTTTTTCAGCTTTCTATCATCTATTCTGATTTCTTTCGAGAACATTTCCTTCCTTTATTTTATCTTGAAAGTTCGACCAATTTGTAGACCTTCAGCAACTGAAACTTCGTTTGATTTCTCATACTGTTTACAGAATTCGAAAACATTCAAAATGAATGGTTTTGAAAATCCTCTAAATAGAATGGGAAAATCCTGTAAATTGAAGCTTTTTATTCAGATTCTGAAATAAAAACATTTAATTGGTCCACTTATGAAATATATTACAAAATATCGTTTGTGCAATGGTTTCAGTACTTCTGAACAGAGTTGCAGAGTCTGTGTCAGGGAGTCAGATTCTTTTTAAAAGGTGGAATCAGAGTCAGATCATTTGCCATCCGATTCTGCAACTCTGTTTCTAAATGCCACATAACCAATGTTTTCCAAGTTATAAACAAAACTAAACTTATATATGAATTATGCTTGTAATTCAAGGAGCACCTATAGTGTGCTATCTATCACCATTAAATATTAATTTATTAATTATACAACTCTGAAATAATTCATTCTCGAAGTAAACTATAATTTGAATTTATATTTTTTTATCACAGGTAAATATTGTGCACATGCTGTAAGAGGTGTTAATCTGAGTTCAATAAAGAAAGCTCTAAAAAATATAAAGTTGACTGAATGTCAGGTTTGTAGAGAGTTTAACTGTAGTTAAATTCGATAATTATTAAAATATTTTTTCATTAGATTTTTTTAAATTTTCATTATTATAGTTAAGATATCTTGTTTATAAAAAAAAATAATGCTTCTGTTTTATTATTTAAAATATGTTTTGAATTTTTTCATTCTTGTAGCAATGTATTAAAGAAAAGAAAAATGTAGTTAAAGATTTTGTCAATCAAGATTCTGAGGTGATTAAGACATTAACACTTTGCCTCCAGTGTGGATATATTGGTTGCAATGAAGAAGAAAGTGGTTGTCATTCAAAACAGCATTACTTAACTCCTCATTCTGATTGCCATGCATTAATAGTCAATATAATGACATGGACTGTTTGGTTTGTAAATAATAATTATTTCTAATTTAAAAGTAAATATTTAAATATTAAAATAACTAAAAATAATATATCCAAAAATTTTAATAAATATATATAAAAGATAAGTATTTTAATTTGATTTATTAAAATTTTTATAGGTGTTATTTATGCAATGAGGAAATACTTATAGAGAATTACAAATTAATTGCTGATGCTGTTAATTTTATTAAAAAGACAGAAACTTCTCAATTAAATTTGACACCTACAGTAAAACCAGGTAATTAATTTTTATTATTTTATTAAGTACATCTATGCTTTAATTTATGAATTATACTATATGATTTAACTACACTGCTTTTCACAAATTCATAATCTTTACAGCACTTTTAGCAAGAATATATGAGGTGTAGTAAAAAGTAATCCATTATTTTTGCATGAAATTGAAGGTTTTATTTAACATACTTAGAATGATCTGATTTAGGTCAAATGTTCACCATTTTGTTCAATAACTTGTTGCCATTTTAGGTAATTCCATTATGCATCTCTCTCATAGAAGCCCTCGTCCCTATTAGCAAAAAACTGGGACAGTTGATTTTCACAAGCCTCACTTGAGGCAAATTTTTCACCGCAAAATAGTTCGCCATGGACAGGAACAGGTGGTAATCACTTGGTGCCAGGTCTGGACTATAAAGTGGATGCATATAAGAACCTCCCAACCAAGCTCCCGGAGCTTCTGGCGATTCGCTATCGATGTGTGTGGCCTGGCGTTGTCTTGATGAAACACAATTCCTTTCCTAGTGGCCAAAGTTGGCCGCTTCTGGGCGATTGCTTCCTTCAGACGGTCCAATTCTTTACAGTACAGAATTCGAATTAAGAGTTTGGTCATAGGGGAGCAGCTCATAGTATATGATTCCTTGACAATCCCACCAAACGCACAGCAAAACCTTCCTGGCTGTCAATCCTGGCTTGGCCACGCTGTTTGCGCCTGCTCACTGCGCTTCGACCACGACCATTTTCACTTGACGTTGTCGTAAATGATCCACTTTTCATCACCAGTCACCATCCGCTTCAGAAATGAGTCAACTTTGTTGCGATTCAGCAGCAATTCATAGATGAAAATTCGGTCCATGAGGTTTTTTGCATTAACTCGTGTGGCACCTATATGTCCAGCTTCTTTTTGTATCCAGCCTTTTCCAAATGATTCCAAACAGTTTTTTGTGCAATGTTTAGTTCCTGGGCAATAGAAACAGTGCTTCTATGACGGTCGGACTCTGCCATTTCGATGATTTTATCCACATTTTCAACAATTGGCCTTCCAGAGTGTGGTGCATTTTTGACATCAAAATTACCGGAAAGGAATCGACAAAACCAAAACTGCGCTTGATTGGCTGTTACAGTATCAGAACCATAAACACTATTCACATTTTCAGCCGCCTGGCTTGCGTTTTCACCTTTATCGAAGAAAAACTGTAAAATATAGCATATTTTTTCTTTGCTGGTGTCCATCTTTGACGTGAGCTCAAACAAAACTGAGTCAACCATTCACAAAACTGTCAAATAAGATTTTTAGTACAAAATGTCAGCTTTCTAACGCCATCTAGTGTAAACCGATTGGACTTTTAGAGCGCGAGATACAATTTATTAAAGCCATCTATTGGAAAAATAATGGATTTCTTTTTACTAGATCTGATATTATTATAGGATTACAAATTATGCTTAAATCGAGATACAATTTATTAAAGCCATCTATTGGAAAAATAATGGATTTCTTTTTACTAGATCTAATATTATTATAGGATTACAAATTATGCTTAAATTGTATATTAAAAACTTATTCAGTTATGTGGGGATCCGAGGGCCAGGGCCCGCTGGAAGACGTTGCTTCTCACCCAATCGTAACTTAACAGAGTAGACAATTTTATCGTCAATATCAGGTGAGTGCGACTCTTGTCCAGCCAGTCCCAAATACTCTGATCTCCACTATTCCCCGAAAAGAATAATAAACACAATTCAATTCGAGCTGCACGAGGGCTCGAATGTCGTGCAGATGTTTGGTGGGACTGATGTAAATAACTTACAGTTAAAAAGAAAGTATTTACCGAATCGCACTACCCGGCACGAGACTTCATTCCCAGTGTCGTAAATCTCCAAAAATAGAGATTACGCATCGTGGGCGAAGGATCGTGTCCATTTAGATGTCCAGGGACTATGGACCCCACCTGCAGATGAAATAATAAACAATAGTCGTGAACGATCGGAATCCGATCTTTTGGACGAAATGTCACGTTCTGTCACAGCGACCTTTTGAAAAAGTGCATTTTATTGTCTTAACCAGGAGGGTAAGACAGGATCTTTGAAAGGAAGAGACAGTCAGTCGGTTCCTGACAGAGCACAAAAACGGTCACCGCTCTCCACGATCGCTGCAGCACTAGGAAGTCGTCGGTCAACGTCCCGTCATCCACAACCATCACCCGTGAAAGTACCGGCCTGGGATCTTCGTTAGCTCCCCATCCTCTTCTCTAGAAGTGGATGGGGAGCTAACGACCCTTCTCCAGCATCGACTACCAGACCACCATTGCTAAAGACATTTTTTTTTACTGTGCCACATGCCGAGCGACGTCAACGTATTCAGCACCAGAGAGAAGACCCCGAATTGTAACGAGGTATTGTCCTCCGACTAATTGTCAGGCTCGTTGTTTGTACAAATCTCTCTCTCTTTAATAAAAGAAGATGTTTGTTTACACAAACGTTGTCTCCGAGTCCATCTGTGTCTAGCATCTCGTTACTCATCCTTATCCGCACCACACGCCGTTAAAAGGCTGTCTGCCTGTTGAGCAGCTTAATATCTTTTCTCGCGGGCTCAGCTGGCTGCAGGCTTCACAGTTAATTCGAAGCATTTTCAGCATAATCATAGCTACTAATTTTAATTGAATACAAAAATCAAATATAGAACATAAGAGATCTTATGTTCTATATTCAATTTTTGTATTCTGTTAAAGTTTGTATCACTGAAGAGGGCTATGATTATGCCAAAAGTGTTTAAGATTAAGTAAATACTACTTATTGCCATTTCACTTGTAGTTTCAGTTATATGAATGATTGATTTACAGCACAATTTTAAAGTGAAAAAAACTTAATTTATTGAATAATTAAAGTACTTTCAGCTTTAATAAGCCATCTTCAGTAATTTTAAGAAGGTTGTTATAAATGAAATGTCTATTTAAATTATTATATATGGAACATCTGCTTCAGATTAACTGAATAAAAGCATCTAATATATAATTTAAGCATAATTTGTAATCTTATCAAGGAGTATTATCCTATAATAATACTCCTGCTAAAAATGCTTTAAAGATAACTTGATTCTTTATTAAAGCAAAAATTCATAAGTAAGTTATCTTTAAAGCACTTTTAGCAGGAGTATTATTATAGGATTACAAATTATGCTTAAATTGTATATTAAACACTTATTCAATTAATCCAAAGCATTTTCGACATAATCATAGCTACTAATTTTAACTGAATACAAAAATCAAATATAGAACATAAGAGATCTTATGTTCTATATTTGATTTTTGTATTCTGTTAAAGTTTATATCACTGAAGAGGGCTATGATTATGCCAAAAGTGTTTAAGATTATGTAAATACTACTTATTGCCATTTCACTTGTAGTTTCAGTTATATGAATGATTGATTCACAGCACAATTTTAAAGTGAAAAACTTAATTTATTGAATAATTAAAGTACTTTCAGCTTTAATAAGCCATCTTCAGTAATTTTAAGAAGGTTGTTATAAATGAAATGTCTATTTAAATTATTATATATGGAACATCTGCTTCAGATTAACTGAATAAAAGCATCTAATATATAATTTAAGCATAATTTGTAATCTTATCAAGGAGTATTATCCTATAATAATACTCCTGCTAAAAATGCTTTAAAGATAACTTGATTCTTTATTAAAGCAAAAATTCATAAGTAAGTTATCTTTAAAGCACTTTTAGCAGGAGTATTATTATAGGATTACAAATTATGCTTAAATTGTATATTAAATGCTTTTATTCAGTTAATCTGAAACACTTTTGGCATAATCATAGCCCTCTTCAGTGATACAAACTTTAACAGAATACAAAAATTGAATATAGAACATAAGATCTCTTATGTTCTATATTTGATTTTTGTATTCAGTTAAAATTAGTAGCTATGATTATGTCGAAAATGCTTTGGATTAATTGAATAAGTGTTTAATATACAATTTAAGCATAATTTGTAATCCTATAATAATACTCCTGCTAAAAGTGCTTTAAAAATAACTTACTTATGAATTTTTGCTTTAATAAAGAATCAACTTTTGTCTAATCAACCACTTTGTAATTAATGAATATAAATTCTTTAAATTTTCTTACTGCTCTTAAAGGTTAGGTTAATCCAATTACTATAAAATCTGCGCTTTTGAGCAGACCAAAAAATAAACTTAACAAGAAATATCTTTATTGATTATCTTAATTCTGAGTTCTAGAATTATAAAACTGTTACAAATGAATGAGCTGATGAGGGCGTGTTAACGCCAAAACCGTTTCTCAATAAAGATATTTCTTGTTATCTTAAGAAGTTTATTTTTTGGTCTGCTCAAAAATGCTGATTTTATAATAATTGGATTAATGAATATAAAGAATATGTAATATGCTTATTATTATTATTCAAAGACTCATCTCATTATTATTGTTTTTCTTATCCATTCTTGAGGGATTAATCCTCAAATATCTTTATTTTTATGATCATTGTGTCTTAAACATTAAAAGTTTTCATCAGATGTTGGTAAGGCTCAGAAACTAATGAAGTAAAAGTCCATGGCTACAAAATTTGAAATTATAAAAAAATTCTAGTGATTAGAAAATATTATGCTCTTACATATTGGATGATATATCATAATATATTTATAAATATATTATTATGAAACATACTATATATATTTAGAATTTATTTTATATTTTTAGCTACACTTCATAATACTCAGCAAGAATTATTAAAAGTAAAATCAACTGAAAATACTCGGAAAGTGGACAGTGAAAGTAAAGTAATGGTAAAAAATTTGGTTGATGCAAAAAAGAAAGAAATTACTGAAGTAGAGAAAATCACTGAAAAAGTTAAGGTAAGAATATAACAATATGTTCTTTAATTTATTTAAGAAAAAGAAATATACTATACAGTTTTTGATAATTCCTGTTTTTTAGCAATACTTTTTTGATACTTACACAGCTCACATAACAAGAAATATTTTTATTATTAAAACATTTTAAGCCTTATTATTAGGCCCTCATTTTAGAACAAAGTATAATCAGATTATACTTTGTTCTGAAATATAAATCGTATAAATATATGATTTATTCACTTACTTATAATCCAGCACTAAATGCAGTTGAGTAAATGGTACATAGAATAACATTAACTATGAGCAAATGTTTTCGATACTATTATACTTTCTTCAAGCTCAGAATATATAATGAATAGGATATAGTATACCGAAAACATTTGCTCATAGTTAATATTATTCTATGTACCATTTACTCAACTGCATTTAGTGCTGGATTATAAGTAAGTTTATAGAGTTTAAGCAGGTTAGTAAGTAATGTATGATTTATTTATTTCTTTGATCATATTTAATAAGATCACATTTAACACAGGATATATTCCAAGGAAACAAAGCATTAAATGAAACAGCGTTAAACAAGGTCATTTTAACACACAAATAATGGGAATAGGTGAAACAGGACAGTGAATAAAAAAATATATACATAGCATTTTTTTAAATTTTATTTTGTAGCATGTATTATTACTATCATATTATATTAATTATAAACATTTTTTATTGCTAATATCGATTTGTATTCATAAATCATTCACAAAAAAATTCTTAAAATTTGAAAATAAAAAGTTTTGTGAACGAAAAGCAGCAATCAGATTGCAGTAAGCTATAAACAATGAAAAATATCGATGAAAGAATAACATTCTAGCTTCATGGAACTATAGTTTAAAGTGGCAGCATTCAAGTTAAAACTAAAAAGGGATAATTGTTGTTTTTATTATTGTAAAATAACATTGATGACCAATCATAAATATGAACTCTGACTGCAGCAACTTTCATATGTACTGCACTGCACTGATATCAAATGCACTGTGAGACGGCATAGGAGTATCAATGCAACAGATTCTTGCGATTTCGGATTTATGTAAGAATAATGGCTTCAAAAACCATGCCAAAGTGAATCAATAAAAATATCGAATTCGAAAATAACCACATTATATCGAAACAGTGTTAAGTGGAGTCTTACTGTATGATTGTATAAATATGAATATTTTAGTAATAAAAATATTTCCTGTCATATGAGCTGTATAAGATATATATTTCCTGTATAACATATTAATATAGTGTAATGTGTAGTGTGAGCTGTATAACATATTAATATAGTGTAATGAAACTCCGATAGAATATTATTTTCGATGAAGCTTTAAGTGTTTATTGTAGAGAGAGATTTATTAACAGGATGATTTTTTAAATAAAAAATAAAATAAAATTTTTTTAGTAGTAAATCTTTTTATAAAATATTGTAGATTTATTTATTGAAAATAATGTTTTTTATTTATTTTAATTATATTTTTATAAAAATTATAATAAATAAATAAAAGTATTTGAGATAAAAAATAAAATTATATTGTATTTAACTGTTAAATGTAAAACAAATAACTATTATTGTTGTATAGCTGTGTTCTTTTTGCCCAATTGCTGGCATCTTATTATTGGTAATTACTACATGTTAGAATAATTGTTTGTACAGTACGGTATATATAATCTTAATTTTTCATTTTCACATATCATTGACTGTCATCAATTTCTCTTTATAAATAATTGTCTTAATATAAACTTTTTATTTTATATCTGTTAGAGGATGTTTTATTGGATGTAATTTGCAACAAAATATAAAAGTGCAGATTGTTGTAAGTCAGTGACTTTATAAAATTTAGAAATATAAAATTTTACCGAAAATCAATAAAGGCAATACCTACTTTAAATACATCTATTCCCAATTTACACAGTACTTTTTTATATGATTTTGCTTTAACTTGGTTTTGAAAATAATGGATTTTCAAAAATTAAAACTGTTAAAAACAAAAATTTATGCTGTGCACATATTTGTACAGTCATTTTTTGTGTCCTTCATTTGTTAACACTGGCATTAAATCTAAAAAAGGGGATTCTCTCTTCTTTTGTACACAAAAAACAGTTACATTAATTAGCACAGTAAATCTTTAGTGGCAGAAAGGTGCATATCGTTGTGCTTTTTCTAATCCGAAATTTTTAAAATTTTACATTTAAGGGTTTTACTTTTGTATTAAATGAATTTAATTAAATATATGATTAAATTATGAGCATTTTTTTTTATTTATTTATTTATACCGTATTCTGAGGAACCAATCTTCCATGTAAATCAGGGAATAGGTGTATTTTGTTAATGCTGTGTTCTTCATTATATTCATGTTTATTATTTTCAGCACTTGCCTTTAAGCAGCAGTGATGCACACATCAGTTGAATTGAACAAATCAACTAGCATTGTTTTATTATCCTATATTCAGTTAATTCTTAGACATAATATTATTGTGCACTTAATAAATGATAGTATAAATAAGATTTTAGGCTTATACAGTTGAGCCTCTGTAGTCCGACACACTGTGAACTATCATGCTGGCCACATGAAATTTTCATATCACAACCTGTCGATGTGCAAGATGATATAAACAATTTGTCAATCGCTATTTGTTTGTTGTGCAGGCATTATAATCAAACTAATTTTTAATTTCAGTACACTGTTTACTGTAAAATAATAATTTTACTATCAGTGTTTGTTATTTATCTTTACATAATGTCACAAATTGGAAAAAGCAAAAAATAAAACATAAGACATTGACTGTGGTCGAAAAGGCAGAAATAATTAAGAAACTTGACTTGAGAGAGAAGTTTAGTAATTTTGCTTCATTTTATGGTACTGTATAAGCCACTGTTTATGGCATTAAAAAAAATCGGGATAAAATTAAGGGGTTTGTGAAAGATTTGAACAGCAACAGCAGTGACAGGAAAGTCTTAATAAACTGAGTGTTTTCATTTGTTTAATTCCTTTTTTCAGTAAACATCCAATAATCCAACTAATCTTTAAAATCCAACTATATGTGTCAGATTAGGGAGACTCTATTGTATATGCATAAACATGGTGAAGAAGACTGTGGCACATTTTAAAGCACCACAGCCTTGAATATCTCCTTAAAGTGAACTTTTAAGATTCACTTTAAGGTGATATTCACTTTATTTCGGTACTCTAAAACCTAATTTGCCATATTAGCAAGCTAAATCTGTATATTTAACTAAAAGTTGAATAGAAAGATGATAGAAATGTAATGAAAACTTTATTTATAACATTAATTGTTGACTGTTAACCATATTGTTAAAAAAAGAAACAGGAAATGTATTGGCAAAACAAGATATCTACTTTTAAATATCAGTTTTTTTCTTTTACCAGTACATCCTGTTTCTTCTGTTAAAAAAGAAAATTAGCATGTAACAATTTACATTAGAGAATTTCTAATGTAAATTGTTACAAGATTTTTTAAAATATTTTTTCGTATAAAATGCTTGAACATAATAAAATCCTAATACGTATATAGCAGTAAAAAAGTATTGACAATGAATTAAGATTTTCGTTTTTCATTAAGATTATAACAAAATGTTTTCCATGTGCCAGTATTTGGAACAAAATTCTACATGTAGAGCATAAATTTGTCAGAATGGACAAACTTTTTTTTTAGTAAATTTTACTTATTACCTTATATATTTAAAAAATATAATTATAATTTTCATTTATTTAAGATTTTCTTCATCAAATGGTTTAAGAATGGAGAGAAAACACTCCTGTTTTGTTGCAACAACAAGAGGTGTTTTTCCCCTGACTTTGGACTATGCCGTATTGTAAATATATCAGTGGGCTCTTGTCTACTTTATATGTCAATGTTTTCTTATATATTTAGTCATTCTTTCAGATGAAGAGTATTATCAAAACATCTGTCATTTTTAGGATTCTAGTGTCGTTAGTTGAATATGATGATAAAAATATACACCCTTCCATAACAATCTAAATGAAATAGTAGTGTGTTTGAAATTTCTTTTCAAATAAAAGAATTATCCCTTTATATATATGAGTAAATTTATAAATCAAATAATTGTTGTTTCACATGGTTGAGCGATCTCTCATCATAATTGTTGATCTTGTTCTTTCTTTTCCTAGATATGTGGTCTCAAACTGGTGAATCACATCCAGCCTGCCAAGCAATTTTGTACAGCTTGCAAAGATGTTTTAGCTATTTCTTTAAATACATGTTACAGTAGGAAAATTATTACGGTTTAAAATTAATAAAACTGTTTTATCATTTCATAATTATATAATACTATTTTGATATCTTTATCAGAAAAAATGAAAGTAATTACAAATAAATATTTTTCTTTCGTTATAATTTTATTTATAAATGTTCGGCCCTTTATTTCCATTTGAATTGCACATTCAGCCCGCCAATAATTTCAGTTTGAGACCACTATCCTTACAACATTTTTCATCAACAGTTCAAACTAAAACTAATAGAATTTTTTGCAATTTATTATTTTAAATTATGAAACAATTGTGAGATTTTTTTTGAAATATAATATTTCTTATAATACTGTCATCATTGAAAATATTAATGCAGGTTGACTATCATAAATTTGCCAACCTCGAGACCTGAAGATTGCTGGATTTTCGAAAATTTCGGATTTTTGATGTATATATATGCTGTATATATTCAACAGAAAAAGACTTCTTGTACAATGCTTTAAAGAAATAAAATTAAATAGTAAATGAAAAGGAAATGAAATTTTATTGCTAAATAAATAAAAGACTGTAGTTCTGCGGAATGTTAATTCAACTAAATAAAATAGTTCTACAGAATTTTAACTCATTACTGTACCCTCGAAAAAAGTTAAAAGATTTTATATAATGACAATATGCAAAAAAAGCCAGAAAAACGCCAAAATGTAGAAAAAAAATTTGTAATGCCAACCATGTCTAAGAAAAGCCAAAAAGAGCTCATTTAGTTCCAAAAAAGCCAATCTACCAACCCTGGTTGCAAGCATAATCGAACATCTGATTCTGGAGTACAGTGCCGTCAAAACATAAATGGCATCTCCAGAAAACAATGGCTCACCAACACGAAAAATTTAAAAATGCGCTCTGACATTCATGCCGGAATATTGGTTGCCAGATTTCTGATAGTCAACCTGTATATATTAAAAAATATTTATTTCCCATAATTTGTAAATTTTGTTGGATTTTCTAATTTTTATTCACTTTCTAAATTCTCTAATTTTATTCGCTCTGTTTTAATGTGAATAAATTTTTTTTAAATTATATTTTTTATTATTAAAATTTTTATATTTAAAAATTTTTTTTTTTTTTTTTTTTTTTTTTTTTTTTTTTTTTTTTTTTTTTTCATTGTTATAGATTTTTTCACTGATGATAGAAATTAAATAAAAACACTATTTTAATAGGATAAATTCAGTCTTGTGACAAAAACATTTTTTTTTATTATATATATCACTAGTTAATTTAATAAAATATGTTGATATATGTAGAATGAAGTCAATTTATTTCCTTACAAACTTTGATAAATTTACCAAAATAAAATAACCCAAAATATATATGAATATTATGTCTATTATTGTTTATTGGAAATTGCTCTGTGTAATAAATAGTTTACCTTTTGTTATATCTAACTAAATGTTAAAAAAAAATTTTATATTGAAATTAAAAACAAATATTTGTATAATTCAATATTAATTAACAATAAAAAACTAGTATGAAGTAAATAAATTATTATTATTATTATTATTATTAGAGATCGAGATTGATTGAGGCTCTAAATACAGAAGAATCCCAATTATCCAGGCTAATTAAATCATCCCAGTTAATTGGGAATCTATTGCATTAGGATTTTCATTCAAAATATCAATAAGCTTTTTATATCTCCTAATCATATATCATCAAACTGTAAAAATAAATTTAAAGAAGAGATCATTTTATATATCTAAACTATTTTTAATATAAAAGAAGTTTTGGCAATAATTAGCAGTGAAAATCTGTATATACAGTGGTACCTTGGTTAACGATGGCTTTGGATAACGACGAGTTGTTGTAAGAAGAAAAAGTCTTGGTTAACGACTCCTGATTATGAGAACTGGCAAAATAGAGCTCTGTAAAACAGCTCGTCATCGCATCATGTGATTTGTTAGTTCAGTTGTTAATCGTTACTCGTCATCGTATCACGTGATTCGTTAGCTCATTTGTTAATCGTTATTTTTTTATATCGCATCACATGATTTGTTAGCTCAGTTGTTAATCGTTATTTTTTTTATCGCGATCAATTCAAATCCGACAATATCATTATTAAAATTAATAAAATTATAACCATATAAGAATATATTTAAGTAAAGATAATTAACATATAGTAATGAAAACAAATTATTTAATTAATTGAAAATAGATTTGCATATAGTAATGAAAACAAATTATTTAATTAATTAAAAATAGACGTTCAGCGAACAGATAGTAATGAAATCAAATTATTTAATTAATTAAAAATAGACATGGAACTTCACTAGTTTTTAGTTTCTTAAAGATGATTTCTAGACAATTATTATTATTAAATTCTGCAAACAAAGTCTGATTCTATTGTTTGTTTATTGTTTATGTTATATATTACTTGACTTTCAGTCAAGTAATATATAACATAAACAATTGAAATTGCAAGTGATGTGACGTCACACTTCGGATTCCATTAGAAGAAAAAAAATCGTCTGTCCGAGATCCTACAGTTCATATAGACAATAAATCGGCGAATGCGCGTCACTGTTCATTCGCCATTAAAAGGCAAAATCAAATCTTATCTGTATAATAATGGTTCAATCTATAAGCTGCTAATCAGTGTTTACGGGTTCATTTGTCAAAAAACTCCGAAGTGTGTCCAATTGTCCTTCTGGTGAAGATTGATAATTAAAAACTGTTTTCATGAACAATTCATTTCATTAATGTTAATTTTTTTTGTAGCAAATATGGAAAAATTTTTTTCCATATTTTTAGGACATTTTAAATGAGTTTTATCTTCATTTTTAATATTTAATATGATTGTGGGAAGGAGCTGGAACAAATTAATCAATTTTCACTTAAATCCTATGGGGAATCACGCCTTGGATAACGACTGTTTTGGTTAACGACGTAATCCTGGAAAGGATTACTGTCGTTAACAAAGGTACCACTGTATGTATGTATGTATGTATGTTTGTATGTATATATATATATTGATCTTTTGATCTTTTCTTACTAAACATTAATCATAGAAATGCTGGAACAAATCTTAAAAATGACGATATAATCTTAAATTTTTGCGAGTGTTTAAAAACAGTATTTTTAAGTATTTCTGTAATTATTTGAATTACATCCATGGACTTGTAACTCTTTGAATACTTTATATATTTATAAATTCCTGAATAATTGTTTTTGAACTTATATTTTTGTCAAAAATATGTTTTTTTGAGATTTTTTATTAACATTAATATCAAACTTAACCTATTTAAAGTCATTAGATTTAATAATTCAGATTGTAAAAAATATATTGACTTGTGCTCTTGTAGAATTTGTGGTTGTTATATATAAATCAGTCAAAAGTTATAAATTTTTGTTAGTTTATCCATATATATAATGCAAGGAACTGCAAATAACAAAGAATTATTAATTTTTGAACAGTCGTTATTTAATTATTAATTTATTTAAAATTTTACTATGCAGAGTACATATTTTTTTATTGTTAATGTTAAAGTTTGCATTTTATTTTCAGGGACTGAGCAATTTGGGTAATACGTGCTTTTTTAATGCTGTGATGCAAGTAAGCCATTTTTACAAATTTAATGAGATTTTTAATATTTCTTTTAATTAAATAAAAAATAATTTATTAAAATTTAGAACTTGATTCAAACTCCTTGGCTCTATGAATGGCTAGAAGAACATTGCAAAAATGGCTATATTTGGAACATTACATCACCTTTAAATTCTTGTAAAGATAAAAAGGTAACTATTATAAATCACAAAACCAAAAATGGAAATATGTTATAAATAAATTTTAATGAAAGTTTAATAGAAATATTAATAAAATATAAATACAAATTTCTAGGAAAAATTTGATATTATTTTATCAGAAAGTGGTGAATTAACTCAAGCGTTTTTGTCATTCCTGCATAAAGTTAAAAGTGCTAATGGCATTGTTATTAATCCAAGTCATTTATTTGGACAAGTTTGTAAAAAGTAAGTAATTAATTTATTAATCTGAAAATGTTTACTATTTTTGTATCATTAAATAATTATTCTCTCTAAAGAGCACCTCAGTTTAAAGGATATCAGCAGCAGGATAGCCACGAGTTACTCTGTCATCTGTTTGATGCAATGAAAAATGAAGAAATTAAAGTGAGTTTAAGAATTATTTTCATAAATAGATATATGTTTTTAAATATTCAATATTCTCTTCAAAAATAACTATAGGTTGTCCTTGACTTATGATCACTCAACTCACGATATTTTGATCTTATGATGGCCCTTATGGTATTCCAAACTTGACTATTTTCATAAAATATTGGCTAGAAATATTTTGATTTATTAAAAATGTAGTAAAGCAAACTATCTTGGGGATCCAGGTTTAATTCTAGGTGATTTTACACCTTGAGGATTCAGGATCAAATCGGATAATTTTATAATTTGAAGGATTCGGTATTTCATTGTCTATTGTTACTACTAAAATTACCATTAAAGAGAATTAAAAAATAATACAAAATAATGATAAATAAAATACCACGTTACTTCGAATTTTATTCAAATTTTTAAGATGTAAAATTTGGGTGCAGCTTAAATTCAAAATGAATATTGAATAATGATATATAATTACTGTATTACTTCGAATATAAGCCGCACTCTTTATTCAAATTTTTGATGTAAAATTTTGGATGCGGCTTAAATTCAAAGCGAATATTTTAACATCTTATTTCTCCCAAGCTTCCACCGAATACTTTAACATCTTATTTCTCCCGAGCTCCCACTCTCCAACGTTTATATTTTAACATCTTATTTCTCCCGAGCTCCCACTCCCCAACATTCGGACTTTTGCTTTACGCTTTACGTATGTGCATAGTATTACGATCGTTGATTACAATTTATTTGGTAGCTTATTATGTATATTAGTACCTATTTAAGTAAATAAAAATGTTTATTATTTTTCAATACCTATTATAAAATCATTTTTACTTTTTTCCAATTTTAAAATCCTACTGCGACTTAAATTCGAAGTAATACGATATTACCATCATGGGTCATTTTCAACTTATTGTTTACAATTAGTGTTATCATCATAAGTCGAGGATGAGCTTATTGCATTTATTAATTCTTAATTAAATTTATTATTGCTAATTTCTCTGGTTACAATATTCTATACATCAGTGTTTCTCTAACAATGCACCCTGAAAGGTAGCCAGGTGCACCACAAGCAAATGAAAATAATTTATGATTTTTATATATATAAAAAAAAATCTGTATTTTTAAAAAGCTATGGATAGGCACGTGGCTGCCATGTCTGAGTCAAGTCTTTTTCGTTTGATATTTTAAACTGGATGCTCATTTTCCTTTTTTGTAGTTTTATGGCTAATTTTATTTAATTGAAATTTAAAGTGGGCCTCAAAGTTTAAATTACCCTACAAGTGTGCCCTGATATTAAAAAGTTTGAGAAATACTGCTGTAGATTAATAAAAAATGTTAAAGCTATACGTATATAGTCTATATAAATAGTTATTTTGATTAACTTCAGAGACAAAGAAGAGGAATCATTCATACATTTCTTAAAGATTCTGGAAAGAATAATATAAAAGATATTGATGATGAAACCAAAGCAGAAATAAAAGGTATAAAAATTTCATAAAATTATTAAATATTTTAAATATATTGTTAGCTTTTTACATGATTGTTTTTAAAATTTATATAGACTATTATTATTATTATTATTATTTTTATTTTTATTATCCAGATCTTAGCACAAGAATATTACAGAACCAAAATAATGTTTAAATTAAATCCTTTATAAATAAATTATTCAAATGTTTTAAGGAAAACAAGGGATATATATTAATCATAGCACTGAGACAAGTACAAAGAAGTAAAAACTATAAAATTGCAGAAAGTACTTTCAGTTTTTAGCAGTTACCCTTTTCAGTCTTCATACGAAGAATAGCATTCCATAGAACTGAATCTTCCAAATCGTTGTATGCGAACTGAAGAGGTTAATAAAAACTGAAAGTACTTTCTGCAATTTTATAGTTTTTACTTCTTTGTACCTGTCTCACTGCTACGATTATTATATGTCATTTATCAAGACAGCGGTTTTTTAATTCTTAATAGAAAACAAGGGATTTTATTTTTCGTATTTAATTGAAAATCATTCTGAAATTCAGATCTTATACAATGTTATATTATAAAAAACAGTTTTCACATTATATATATTAAATTGTTTGAAAAATTTTATTATTAATTTCAAAAATTTTACAAAAATATAGTCTAAATTATCTGCTCCAACTTTATTATTTATAATTTGAAAAAATATAGTATTATTGCTGTCTGAATGTTGTCAACTTTTCTTGGAATGAATATATCGAACAACATATAAATGGATTGTGTTGTACTTAGATGACTTCTGATTCCAATGGATTAAATTTAGCATTAGAAATAAATTCTTTTGAAATGGTATGATGGCAGTAATCAATTCAAAATGTGTATCTTTTTATTATAATATCTAAAATTGAAAATTATAAGTTGAAACTGGTGAATAATCTGTATATGAGGGCCGGGCCCTCGTGGGTTCGGGACACCATCCCCCGCGTTAGTCGACACTTGCACCGTGGCTGTCAAGCGGCACGTAACATCCATTTCTAGTTTAATACGCTGATTGAAACAAGGTAAATACCATTCCATTGCAAGAAAAAAACACACTTTTATTAAACTATAAATATTAATAGAACTTATCTGGAATACAAAGGATTTTCTTCCTGGCGAATTCTCGTATAACTCTGTCTTCTTCCAATGATAGTCCAAAAACAAACTGTCTTTCAAAACCACTACAAGTCCCAAAGAACTCACACAACCTTTCTGCTCCACAACCAACTCGTTAACCCACAAGAAAGTCACCAAAACTGTTAACATCAGTAGAACTAAAGCAGACACCAGTAATCGCTGACCAGGAAGCACCATTGTGTTGACTACCACACCGCCAAGCGTACTTATCGCACGTAGCATTTACATAATTTTTGTAGAACTCATTTTACAAAACTACATCAAACTATTAAATTAATAATAATACTAATAACAAGGAAATAAATACATATTTTCTGCAAACATTAAATCAATATAATAGTACAGTAAACAAAATCACTCAGAATTATTTAAATGACGAACATCCACTATGGCGGACAGCGGGACCGGAACTCCTCCCTTTCCTCACATGTAAACTTTTAAAATTGTGAAAAATCATATTTTTAGTTTACATGCAGGATGTGGCATAAGTCATTTAAGATGTAGCAATAATGATTATTTAAAAGATCAACAATATTCTACAGAAATTATTCAAAGTAACCCCCATTGTTATCTATACATTTTATAACAATGTTCTGTCAGTGATTTGTAAATCTTGTCACAAAAGTCACCATTAATATAAAAAACATTTTCAAATTAATCAAGAGACCAAACATTATTTAAATGTTGTTGGTCTCTTGATAAATTGGTTGCTGAATCTCTCTCTTCAAACCTTTTATTAAATTTGTAGATAGCGTGCTTACATGGTGCTGAGTATCTAGGAATTATTGAATAAAAATTTCTTTTACAGCTGCATAATCTTGATCAAGTTGTCGCCACTTCTTCAAATACACACTATTCAGTGGAATGTTTTCTGTTCATTTTGTGCACCTTGGAACACAAAAAAAATGAAGCCAAAGCAAATAATTAGTTTTCTTCTCCTGCTACTTCCTGAAACATGTTTCCCCCACTCTTTCATAAATTTTTGCACCATCTGCAACAAAATCAATAATTATAATAATATAGGACAACACTGCACACATACAAGAAAAGAAAACATCCTGGTATAAAAAGTCATTTCACACATACAAGAAAAGAAAATATCCTGGTGTAGAAAGGAACTCCATGGCAGACACCTACATGATCTTCAGAAACATTTCATAGATACTAAAGCATCAAACAGCTGGTTAGTCGGGGGATATATTTACTGAAACAGAAGAGTTTTTATTAGCAATACAAGACCAAGTAATAAACACGAAAAACTACAGAAAATACATACTAAAGGACAGCACATTAACAAACGACACCTGTAGGAAATGCCACATAGCACCCGAAACAATTCAACACATTACGTCTGGTTGCAAGCTGCTTGCACAAACAGATTACCTGCACAGACACAACCAAGTAGCAAACATAATACACCAAAAGCTTGCAACCAAATACAAATTAATAAACACACTTACACCATACTACAAATACATACCAGACACAATCCTAGAAAACTCGACACACCAGATGTATTATGACAGAACAATCCTAACAAACAAAACCATACACCACTATAGGCCAGACATCACTCTCATAGACAAGCAGAACAAAGTTACCTACACACACAACATCCAGGATGCATTCACCCAAAAAATTAGCAAATACACAGAACTCTCACAAGAAATTAAGCATTTCTGGGGAATGCAAAAGGTAGTCACAGTACCCATCATTCTCTTCTCCACAGGAATAATCCCATGGTAGTTATAGTACCCATCATTCTCTCCTCCACAGGAGTAATCCCTTAAATACTACACAAAAGCCTCAAAACACTAGATCTACATCCCAAGACATACAGTGTTATTGTACATAACACTACAAAAAGCATCACTATTCAATACGTGCAACATAGTAAGAAAGTTTCTCAACACTGACACAGACAGTTATATTACAATTAAACATCACAAGTAGCTATGTCTTGACTCGTGTCCGACATAGCACTTTGGCCTGGAGTTACTCCGTGCCCACATTGATGTACTATAACATAATAATAATAATAATAATAATAATAATAATAATAATAATAATAATACAGCAATTAACTGACTTATGCCACACACTGTATTATACAGGATCATTTTGAAATTTAGTGATTGTTTTGAACATTTATTCAATTTAAATCATCCAGTTGAAAATAAAATAACTATACATTCAGATTTTTAATCATTATCTAAGAATAGGCATATTCATATTTTTTGACAGCTATGTTATATCAGGCTTGAATCAGTATATTTATAAAATTCTCAACTGAATAATAATGCTTGAATTATTATTTATGTAATAACTTTTATTTTTTAGCTCTCAGTCCTGTTTCTTCTCATACTTTTATTGATGTTATATTTGGTGGACAGTTATTGAGTACTGTTACATGTGAAGAATGTGGAATGGTAAGATTAAATTTTCATTATTCGATTTTCCTTAATAAATAAATAAAATCTGATTTTTATTTTTAGTCATCTCAAAGATTAGAGCCTTTTTTAAATCTGTCATTACCAGTTGCTGAAGAGAAGGTAAGTGTACCATTTGTTTTGCTTTTATTTTTAAATAAAATTAACAAAACATTTTACATATGAAGCCTCTTCGGCCTGGAATACAGAAAAGAAACGCATCCGATAAAACAAACGATGAGACTCAGGAAATTCATTTCAAACAAGAAGAAAAGAAAATCGGCAAGCATCAGGAAACAAAGATGAAACGTCAAGCAAAAAAATTTGCTAAAGTAAATATATTTCTTTAATTTATTGATTGCCTTATTGTACATTTGTTTATTGCTTGCACTGTACTAATTAACACAAATTATTCATAACTTTATAAAATATTACATCAAATTTATCTTTTCATCATACTACAAGTATTATAAATTATTTATGATTGTACATTTGATATAAATAAGTATTTGAATGTGTTGTGAGCATATTAATTTGCAATATCACTTTAATTATTAATAATTATGATATTTGTGTCCATACTAGCACTTTGTGAATAGAGAGAGAATATACATATAGCCAAGGTCTTTCAGAGAAAATATGAGGCCCAGATCAACTAATATTTTTGAAGCCCTTCAAAATAACAAAATTGACAAATATACAGTGCTAAGTGTATAAGAAAAGCAAAAACATTTATAGAAAACTATAAATTTTGACAAAATAAAAAATACAAATATCATATTACTTCAAATTTAAGCCGCAGTAGGATTTTAAAATTAAAAAGAAGTAAAAATGATTTTATAATAGGTATTGAAAAATAAGAAACATTTTATTTACTTAAATAGGTACTAATATACATAATAAGCTACCTAATTTATTAGAATCTTCTTCAGATATACTATCACTTTCGTTTTTTAAAAATAGCACCAGGTCTCTTCTTCTCCCCATGGCCACTGAGAGGAGGTTGACATCTGAGATTTTTGTCACGGGCCCGATCATAGGGTCCCGATGTGTCATATAATGTATCCGATAGTTCGCAGGCCTCCACCAGATTGCTTTGAATGGTAGAGAATGCAATCATGCCAAAATAAATTATTTATATATGAGTATTTTGATAGATGAAAGTTTTATGATTGTAAAAATATGCAACTATATAGTGTTAAGTTGTGCATACTAAAACTCGATAGACTATTCAATATTAGAAAAGCGAAGCTGGCCAAAACACTGTAATTTAGGCCAACAACATAGTGGATGTAAAGGTAAATTTGACGATGTAGAAAATAGACTTTGTTTTGGTGGCCAGATGTATCCCATTTATGTTAGTAAGTGTAATGATCAGATCTTAACAAAGTCAATTTGCTATATCATTGAATTTACCTTCTTGTTCACCATGTTGGCCAAAATTACAATATTTTGGCCAGCATCACTTTTCTAACATTGAGCAGTCCATACAGAGTGGTAGGTAATTCATCGAATTTTGAATTTATTGTACACTTTTTTAAATAAACATTTGTTTTATATGACACTTTTTTAAGTGGGCCTGAAAATTTCTCTTGGCAACCCTGCTTCTTCCAAACATGTTCTAATCCATCTTTTATCAATTCTGTTTTCATCCATGCACTTTTATGCTCGGATTATAACACCCTTAGGAATATTTTCCGTGAGTACATTTTTTTTGTTTAAAATAATAAAAGGTGGCAATTTGTTTCTATCAGCGGTTATAAACAGCATTTTAGTAATTGGGGGTTTTTTCTTTTAGTTAAATTATGGCCAGATCAGATGCGATTCTACACAGCTACTATCAAACAGCAACTGGATTAAATCACAAAAGTTCAAATGGGGGACCACCAAATAAACTGTTATCAATGATTGTAATTCTATGCACATGCATAGACTATAAAGCAAACACCCAAACATTGAGAAGTGGGAGATGGGAGAAACAAGATGTTAAAATATTCGCTTTGAATTTAAGCTGCATCCAAATTTTAAGTCTTAAATATTTGAATAAAAAGTGCAGCTTAAATTTGAAGTAATACAGTACAGGATTACCTCGATTATCGCGATTTTCGATTTATCGCAGTTTATAATTTGATACCAAAATTCGAATTATTGCGCTCCAAATTCGAATTATCGCGGTTTCGAGATGTAGCCCACTACATTTGTAACCAGAATTATATTTACTCTCCAGGTAGCTCTCTTAAAGCATTTCGTTTTTATCCGAGGGTACCTATTCACTGCTCATCAGTAACTGTCCGCGTTTGCCTGAAATACATGTGGACAAGGCCAGCTTAAACCCGGTAAGCAAACGATGCACCGTATCGGGGCACCTTAGGAAGGAGGAACCAAAATTATTATTTTCTCAATATTGTAAAGGTGTTGAGTAGATGTTACAAGGAAGCTGCATCGGGGCGCCGGGATCTCTAGAGCAGATATGGCATATGGATATTTTTTCTCTTCTTATTTACCCCTACAATAAATGCTAAAAGAAACAAGGATGATATCAAGTCTACAGCTATAAAGAAGAAACGTAATGATCAGCTTAGAAGATTAGCACGTTTAACAGATTTCTTTTTTACCTCATACATAAAATTTAATCAATAGATTTGAAAAATCCTTGGCAATGATCACCCATTTTACATGTATTATTTATCCCGATTATCGCAGATTCGATTATTGCGGTATTTTTCGTTGCAACAATAACTGCGATAATCGAGGTATTCCTGTATATTTTTTCTGACAAATTATAAATTGAAGTCCCTAAAATTGTGAGGCATAGGGCAACCACCCCTCTGACAGCCCCTGCATATAACTTATATATATATATATTTGATTACAGGAGCTTTAGAAAGAAACAGTTGATATCACTTGTTACTGCGAAAAGACTTTAAAATTCCATTAATATAAATTGTGATATTCTGAAAATTTCATAAATTATTAATTGTTCACAAATAGCACAAAGAATATATCATATTCTTTAATAAACTGTATTGAAGAATAATTTCCAAGATTGAATTTTGAATGTTAGTCTCAAATTTTTAGGGGAAATATAGGCCTTCAATCCTCATCTTTTAATATATCAAATTTTCTACCACCTCATTTCCCTCATATAATCCAATAATGCTAAAATTTAATGTAATTTAAGTTATTAGATGATAAGTACATGTTTATATTGGAAAAAGCATGTTTTAATAGTCAGTTCTGAACATCCTAACATGATTTTTGTCACGGGCCCGATCATAGGGTCCCGATGTGTCATATAATGTATCCGATAGTTTGCAGGCCTCCACCAGATTGCATTCTCTACCATTCAAAGCAATCGTGCCAAAATAAATTATTTATATATGAGTATTTTGATAAATGAAAGTTTTATGATTGTAAAAATGTGCAACTATATATTTATTATTATTATTTAATTTTTTTAAAATATATATTTTAATCTAACATTTCTAGAAACAAGCTAAAGCTGCAAAAAAAGCATCTATGTTGCTGGATACTTCTACAAAAAGTTCTTTGTTAATAACAGAAGAGCAGAATGAATTAGATGCAGAAAAATCTGGTAGTTTTTATGAAAATATTATTTTTCAAATTTTATTTAAATTTTTAATTATTAATTTGTTTAAAAATTTTAGATCATTCTGAGGCAGATGTTGAAGATAACATAGAAGTAGAATCAAAGGATAGCATTTCGGTTATAAGTGAACAAAAGTACAAAACGTCACAAAACAATCAATGTACAAATAATGTTATAACAAATACATTAGAGAAAAACTGTTCCGATAGTGAAAATAAAGATCAAGATGATATAATGATATCAATGGAATACTTTGCTTCATTAACTGTGAAAGATTGTGATCAGGTTGAAAACTGTGAAGAAAACTGTACAGTTGTCTCATACAAAGGTGATAATTTATGCAATGAACAAATAAGTGAAAGCAAAGATAGTCTCTTTGAAGGAGATCAGGACAGAAATAGATCCCGAGAAGAGACATCTTCCATTAGTAGTGTGCCTGATAAAGATGAAATAAGATTTGGAAGCCCAGATTCTGGTATTAGTAACAGTGAAAGTGAACATGTTTCTAATCATGAACAACCTACCATTAGCACTATATCATCCAAAACACTCACACCTCGGCATCATCCAGCATCAAATGAATGTTCTGTGCTATCTTGTTTGTATCAATTCACGGCACCCGAACTCTTAATGGGTAATAACAAGTTTGGTTGTGAAAACTGCACTCGAATTAAGCATGGAAACAAAACTTCAAATGGTGAGTGAATATGTTATTTTCAAATGTCAGTCTTATGTTATTTTACTTAGTAAATTTCATTTTAAATTTTAGAAAAAGTGGAGACTGTTTATAGCAATGCTAGTAAGCATTTACTTATTATGTGTCCTCCAGCTGTACTGATTTTACATTTGAAACGTTTTCAGCAAGTAAGTGTTGAATTTCTTAAATACTGGAATTTATATACATAATACTTTTATCAATATACAAGATGTTTGTTAATTAAATCAGGAAACTGTTTGAAAATTCAAAAGTATAATTTTGTACAAAAGAAAAAATATTTTTGTCGATATATCTTAATAAAGCAAAATTATGTGTAAGATATATAGTAGTTCAAGTATGGATGAAATATAAAATGATCTTTAGGTAAAACTGAAGATAAATATACTGTCGATTCTCGTTATTCGCTGTAGTTACGTTGTGTAAATTTTTCACGAATACTGAACCATTGTGCCTATGGGAAATAGAGTTATGTTCCTGCAAACTCAACATTCTTGCCAACATTTTTATTTTTGCTTTGTGTGTGTTTTTCTGTTTAAAGACACCTTATTTAATGTGTATTACAGTACTTATAAATAATTATGGTAGATGCAGTGTACTGTACTTTATACAGTATTTAATTATAGTAATCTTTATTTAGATTTAAAACACTAACTATGTAATAAATAAAATCTTATTTTTGATGGGTAAATAGTACTGTATACAGTATTATAATTACAGTAATCTTTATTTAATTTTTTTAAACACTAACTATGTAGTAAATAAAATCTTATTTTTGATGGGTAGTTGGTTGATGTGGCAGCTGACATATTGTCTTCCTGAACTGCATTGAAAAACTGCATCAGCCTTATCTGCATTACTTTTTGCCTCAGATCTTCTAAAACCTCAGTAGGAGGAAATGTGCTCAAATTTGAGGCTGCATTCAAGCATATGGTCACATTCTTCTATGGGATCTGCAGATATGAACAGACTTTTGGCCTACTTGCAGTCTGTGCAGTGAGCAAGGATAGGTAATGAGATTTTTCCGGCAGAATGACAGTGTCTACATTTTGTAACAAACAACTTCCTTTATTAGAGAGAGAGTTTACGTTGATAACAGTATTTTCGCTGCTTAACTGGAATCTGTGAATAAGCACGAAAGCGCCACGAAATTCGATTTTGTGGTTACGAATAAATTTTCACAAATAGTCAAGTACGCAAATATGGAATCCGCAAATAACGACAATCGACTGTAAATAAAAATTTCAATGAGGATCAGTGATTTGTTTTGTCAAAGCAGCCAGATAGTTGTATTATAAAGCAATCACTTGTCACCTTGGAGGATCCTGGTTCAATTCTGGTACCTACAGCTCTAGTTTTTCAGGATGGGTCTAAGTCTTGTCTTATGAATTCCCACTCTTCAATTGATTCCATCACAAGTGATGGCCATCCTGAGCTCTGAAAATGACTACCACTAAAATTAACAAATCTATTTTGTCATTGAAATAGCATATATACCTATGTATAAATTGAGTCATTTTTGGATAAAAAGTTTTATAAAAAGGTAGATTTATATACACATTGCCAACAAATATTTCTTTTTCTTCATGAGTTTGCATTAATTTAAATGTACTGTGATCCTCATGGAAATGCTAGTCCTTAAGTAAATAACTACTAATTTACTTTAGCACCAATAGCAGTATAGAATAACTTTTTAATAAATTTTATTAGTAAAATTTTCATATTTCGCCCTTGTCATGTACAGATAGGCCTCGATTAGTGCAAATTCGAATAATCCAATATTCAATTAGTGCGACTTATAAAAATGATACCGTTTTTCACATAGTGCGAGCAAATATTCGATTAATGCGAGTTGTAAGCATAGACCAGTCTTACTAACAAAGGTCCGTCCCCTTTTATGATGTCAATTAACAAATTAAAGTTAATTTTCGGTTAGTAAAACCAGATGAGGAGCAGTCCAAGAACAGTCACTTGGCTTTGAAGGGGTGAAACACCAGAAAGATCGCTTGGCTTTGAAGGGGTGAAATACTAGAAAGATGGGCTTTTTTGCCGTTAGCTATTTAACATTACTATTATTCAGTTTTATTCTCGTATACATATAGTATAGTACAGAATATTCTTTTTTAAAAAGTATCGAAATGGATAAAAGGAAGAACACTTTTGACGATAAAAAAAAGTATCGAAATGGATAAAAGGAAGAACACTTTTGACGATAAAACAAGAAACAAAAAAAAGAAGAGGTTAGTGATTATGCTAGAGCAAAAAATGGATATGATTGAGATTTAGCTTTGCTACAGTATAGTACAGATTTTTCTTTTTTAAAAAGTACGGTATCAAAATGGATAAAAGGAAGAACACTTTTGATGATAAAACAAGAAACAAAAAAAAAGTAAAGGTTAGTGATTACCCTACAGGAAAAAATGGATGTGATTGAGCGACATAAAAGTGGCGCTCAACTTCCACTTTTGATTCGCTATATTGGTTTCGATTTGGCAGTTGGTTTAATGAGGTATGAGACACAATTCCTGGTAAGTTATTAATTTAGATGATGAACAATGATGTATGAGACGCAATTCCTGGTAAGTTATTAATTTAGATGATGAACAACAGATTCGCTATTTTGGTTTTGATTTGGCAGTTAGTTTGATGATGATAACCGCTTTCGATTTGCTATTTTGGTTTCGATTTTGATGATGGTATGAGGACAATTCCTGGTAAGTTATTAATTTAGATGATGAACAATGATGGTATGAGACCATACAGTACAGTACAGAATTTGGCGGTTGGTTTGATGATGTATGAGACTTCGCTATTTTGGTTTTGATTTGGCGGTTGGTTTGATGATGATATGATTTAAAAGTGGTCACGATAATTCGGCGGTTGGCTTGATGATGGTATGAAACAACATAATTCCTGAGTTATTAATTTAGATGATGAACAATGATGTAAAATATATAAATATTTACAATAAACTTAACACTAACTATTAATTTAGATGATGGATGGTATGAGACGCAATTCCTGGTAAGTTATTAATTTAGATGGTGAACACAATAATGTAAAATATGGTCACAATAATTCTAAGATATCTTCAATTTGGAAGTTGGATTGATGTTGGTATGAGATGCAAATTTGGTTTTGATTTGGCGGTTAGTTTGATGATGATATGAGACACAATCTGTGATTGAGCGACATAAAAACGGCGCTCAACTTCTGCTTTTGATTTGGTGGTTGGTTTTTTGATGGCTATGAGACATAATTCCGTAAGTTATTAATTTAGATGATGAACAACAATGTAAAATATGAAAATACAGTGGTACCTCGGATCACGAATGTCTCGGTTCACAAAAATCGGTCTACAAACACCATTTGCGAACAAATTTTGCTTCGCTTTACAAACGATGCTTCGGTTCACGAACATACATGCACGGAGTGCATGGAGTGCACATGACTCGTGGCGCACAAAACCCTGCGCACAGCCTCGCCCCCAGCAACAATCCAGTTTGCCCAGCTCATATGGATACAGTAAAGTTCCAACAAGTGTTGATATTTCAGTTTTTTTCTTTATTTAATTAAATTTATCCCTTATGGCTCCCAAAAAAAAAGTATTATTGAAGGTGATGTTAAACATGCTTTCTTCTAATATTACTGTTATATTTATTTCCTTTCTGTATTATTTCCACACACAAAGCCATAACATGTTAAAAATTTTTTCTAGGACAAAAAACGTATTATTTGGATTTACATTAATTGCAATGGGAAAAATTGATTTGAATTACGAACTTTTCGGATCACGAACAGGGTCAAGGAACAGATTGTGTTCGTGAACCGAGGTATCACTGTAAATATTTCTTAAACAGTTAGTATTGTGGTTATTCATCGTGAGGTTGGCTAATGGCCGAAAGCAAGAACCAATTAATTTTACATATAATTAATACTTCAAATAGTGCGAGAAATTTGTGGAACCCATTATTTGCACTAATCGAGGCTTACCTGTACATAACAAATTCGAACAGATTGTTTGATTTTGTTACATACCTGATGAGGGCGAAAGCCAAAAATGTTAGAAATAAAATTTATTAAAAATTGTTATTCTATACTGCTATTGGTGCTAAAGTAAATTAGTAGTTATTTATTTAGGGACTAGCATTTCCATGAGGATCACAATACATTTAAATTGATGCAATTCATGAAGAAAAAGATATTTTTGTTGGCAATGTGTATTCACAATAATTAAGAGAGAAATTATATACATTGAACTTGTATTTTTAATTGTCGGGAAAATTTCTTAATTTAATTATCAAATAACTTGTGCAGTACTAATGTCAGTTGACTGCTTTTGACTGGAGATTCTATATCATAATTAAAATCATGAATCTATTTTAGTATTGATTTTTAAGTTATGCATTTTTTTTACATATTTCGTATTTCGAAAGTTTAAAAATCAAAGTTTCATTTGGGATTTAAAAGTGGAAGTATTGATGATCAGGTTATTGGCTTTCTATTTACATTACTATAATTATTTTATTGAATATTTAGGAAATTATTTGAGATATAAATGTGTTATTTATATTTATGTATCAAAATATATCTTTAATGGTAATCTTTATGTTGACAGATTGGTATAAATCTCCGTAAAGTTAATCGACATGTCGAATTTCCACTTACGTTGGATCTAGCACCTTTCTGCACTTTTGACAGTCAGGTGAGTTTGATAACAATTAAACATTTGAAAAACAAGGAATCTTCAAGCAATTTAAGCAGGAAAAATACACAATTTATTATTAGATATTTAGTACATATACAGTGGGTGATCGATTAACGAACATAATCCGTTCCAAGAAAATATTTGTTATCCGAATTGTTTGTTAACCGATCATTGATTTACCATAGGATTTAATGGGAATTTGATTAATTCGTTCCGGAGACCCAAAAAAATATAAATGAAAATTATATAATTTTTTATTTGTCTATTTATATGTAATAACAATAATATATACATTCATACTCTTGCATTTTCATCTATTTATATTTATTTTCCAATAAAGAATCTGTCCAATATCAATTGCTTTTCTCTCTTCAGGATTTTTCGGAAGTAATTAATAGCGTTGTCGTGGTAGAGATCTCCAAGCCTATTGATCTTAACCTGGTATGGTTGCCATTCTAACACCAAAAATTGTAAAATCTCTCTCTCTTACTTTCTTTAATAAATCTTTGATTTAATTTTATGTTGTCTCCGAGTTCATTTTAATCGGGAAAACTACTGTTCTTCCATCCTTACCCATAAGTCCACAAACGCACAAGGCCTAAGCCTGTCATTCCGTTAGGTTAGTTAAGCCGAAATATCCTCATGGAATATTTTTATCTGGCGGAGACCATTTATAGAGCCACCATCATCACAGGCTGACCAACACCCATGATGGAGTCAACCAGAATATTGAATGATGGGTTTCAATGGTCCGGGCTTCCTAAAATTGGAGGAGTTGGACCCCTGGATCCTCCAGAATGGTAAGCCACAAGGAGGAGTGGGACCCCCAGATCCTCCAGAATGGTAAGCCACAGCTTTATCACCCAGCCATCTGGCTGATCTGTCATTCCGTCAGTCCGCGGTCCCACAGTTCGTTCTGTGAAGTGTTCGTTATCCGAACTGTTCGTTAACCGATCACCCACTGTACTAACAATAGCATGTGGTAACACTGTCAACCTTCTATGGCCGTCCTCAGCCACTTCTCTGAGAGAAGCAGCTGAGGAAGGCTGCTTAAAGTGCTTGTGGATTTTGTTTTTCTTATAGGCAGCAGAACTTGATAGTTTATGATTATACATTTGAAATATATGAATCAAAAACATATTAATTTTGTTTAAATTACTAAAATAGGTTCTTCCTCAGTTGAACAAAAATCAAAAGGAAATTCCATATTCACTTTATGGAGTGGTAGAACATAGTGGTCGCCTTACGGGAGGACACTACACTGCGTACGTCAAGACAAGACACAGAAAAGCAACAAAATTTGCATCGTTCCTAAGACACGAACCCCTAGACCAAACAGACATCAATTCATTAATAAAAAATTTCAGCAATATTCCCTCTCAAGAGGAATCAACTCCTGTTCTGTCAGAGGACTTGGAGGGTAAATGGTATTACATCAGCGACGGTCATGTAAAACTCTCATCAGAAAGTCAAGTGTTGAAATGCCAGGGATATTTGTTGTTTTATGAAAGGATAGTTTGATAAAGAACATAAAGAAATGTATTTTATGTATTTGAAAAGATATCAAAAAAAAATTTTATGTAAATGATGGGGATAAATTAATTTCAGACAGGTTAATAAAGGATGCAAGGAACTGATTTCCGGCCATAATGAAAATTGTCCTTTATTTTCTCACTTGAAGTTAAATCCACAATTCATGTAACTTTTCAAAACATTTTATAACTTTTTTTTACTCTTTAAAATTTTGATATTCTGTAAGTATGCAAAATTAATTTCAGACAGGTTAATAAAGGATGCAAGGAACTGATTTCCGGCCATAATGAAAGTTGTCCTTTATTTTCTCACTTGAAGAAGTTAAATCCACAATTCATGTAACTTTTCAAAACATTTTATAACATTTTTTTTACTCTAAAATTTTGATATTCTGTAAGTATGCAAAATCTTTTAAATTTATTCAAAAATTAATTAGAGGACTAACATGAAGTTAAACCAAATTAACTCTGTCAAAATTCTCAATTAAACTTTGATTTCAACGATTTTTTAAATCAAGGCTACAGAGCCACCATTTGAGTTGATAAATTTTTATTTAAAAACATTATTTTTTTAACTAAGGTGGCGACATCTAGTAGTAATTAATTTTTATAAATTATAGTCTTAGGTAGCGCCATCTAGTAGCTAATAGATTATAACAAGGCTACAGAGCCACCATTTGAGTTGATAAATTTTTATTTAAAAACATTATTTTTTTTAACTAAGGTGGCGACATCTAGTAGTAATTAATTTTTTATAAATTGTAGTCTTAGGTAGCGCCATCTAGTAGCTAATAGATTATTATTTATAAAAATTATTAATTACTAGATGGCACAACCTTAGCTCAAATTTAAAAAAAAATTATGCCATAGCCTTGATTTTAAAAAATTAATGGTTAAAATCAAAGTTTAATTCTGAATTTTGACACTAGGAGTTAGTTTGGGTTTTTATTTGCATATTTTACGCCCCTTTCCAATTAGGGAGATTACTAAGGGCCCAGGGCCAGTTCCAATCACGGGTTACACCCACACCTGTGGAGAAGGACGGATCACCTGGCCGGGCCCAGTACCCCGAAAAACCGGGACGCGAACCCGGGTCCTCCAGCGTGGCACGCCAACGCGTCACCACTCGGCCATCCGGCCGCGTTAATTTGGGTTTAATATCGTTAGGTTTAACTCAAAAATTTTACAATGTTGAACCTGTTAGCGCTGTGTAAGCGTTAGTGGCTTCTTACTGGTACCAGAATCAATAAATAGACAACTTCAGCAGGTTGATGCGAAGAAGTATGACGTCATTGAGTTCACCTTCCACGCGTGCGTTTGTAGAAGAAATCTGCTTCCAGTCGTTATTTCCCTTAACTTCTCCAGATAGTGTCACGTGTATGACATCATATTCGTTTAATACGCTTGCGCAGAACACGAACATCTGGGTCCGTGCAGGTTGATTCGCTTTCTCTGTTTTATCAAAAAGCACTTCGATAATAACTATAAAAAAATATTTAGATTAAATAAAACTCAAAGTTTTTCCACTCAGTGTGAGGTATGCAGAAATCATGCCTAAAATATTGTATAAATGTAAGTTTTCAAGTTATGATTTAATGTTTTTAACGCAAAATTTAATTATGGTATACACAAAGTTTTTCCACTCAGTGTGAGGTATGCAGAAATCATGCCTAAAATATTGTATAAAAGTAAGTCTTCAAGTTATGATTTTTAATGTTTTTAACGCAAAATTTAATTATGGTATCATGGATATAATTCTAAAGAACATGCATACTAAAAGATATGGCATTATATTTAGTCGTTTAGTCACTATAAACATAGGTAATCATCAACGTGAACTTTTCTACCTAAGCGTCAAATTAGCTATTTTCGACGTGTAGAACGCGAACGAATGACGTCAATATAGGACCTTTAACTCACGTTTGGACGTGAACTCTCTAGCGACGACTCCATAGCCGACTAGAAAGACACGCCCCGATGCGAGATTATCATGTGACCATCGTAGTCCTACATTCGCCAGAGAGCTCTAGCATTTTTACTGTAATTTTATGTCATTTTCCTTTTACTAAAGAATTTACAGAGTGAGTATATGATATTTATCGAATTTTGAAACATCTATAATTAATTTAAAAACATTTTTAGCAAAGATTATTTAGAATAAGAAATGTGAGTTTAAATTTACGTTTACAGTATATAACATTTTTAAGCCTAATCTGATACTAACTGGTTGAAATCATTTTTCAAGCATTAAGAATCACAATTAACTAAAATTAAAAAGAAAATCTATATACTAAAATTGATATAATTATATATAACCTATTTAATGTTAATAAAATCTACAATATGAAGGTGTAAAAATTTTCTTGTTGTAAGTTTATTGAAAACTGAATAACATGGCGTAAATAATTTAAAATAACTTTTACTTTGAAGTATCACCTCAAATAAATGGATAAGTCCAAGGCTATTGAATTATTCATAAGTATTTTTATAATTAATTAATTAATTAATTAATGTTTCTATTTACTTTTTTAAAAACTTTATTATTTTTAATATGTGATTTATAAACAAAACTCGGCAACGCCAGGTATTACAGCTAGTATTTAATAATCCTTTCTAACCATGAACTTTATTTAATTATGTATAAATGTTTATACATTCGAGAAAAATGCAAGTACTGCATCTTTATATAGTATAGACAGAGGCGGATTTAGGCATGGTCTTTATGAGCTGCAGCCTAGGGCCCCGTTCAATCAGAGGGCTCCCTTTGCGGTCAAAAATAAATTAAATTAAAAGTTTAATAAAAAATAAATTATACAAAATTTTTTCTGGGAAGATTCGAGATTATCTGCCGCGAGTTTTCACAATCTATCAGTAGCGCAACGAACCTAAGTTAAATCGTCACGCCGCATTGCCGCTCAATGCATCGCCCACATAATTGTTCCTGAATGGTATATATAAGCTCAGCGCCAGGTAATCTCGAATCTTGCCATGTGGGTGTAAATCTAGCTCCTCTAAAGCGTGTTAGTTTAGCATAGTTCTCACCGCTAGGTTAATTTAGTAGGCCTCCAAACAGTGTTAGCCCAGGGCCCCCAAAGTTAGCGGTCCGCTTCTGATTATAGATATAAGAATATGATTTCTAAAGATAAGTTTTGTTGTTTATATTTATCGAATATATCTTTTACATAAAAAAATCAATAATTTATTAATAACTTATCCATATTCTGTATGATCAATAAATAAATAATATAATATACTATTTAAATATCCTTATATAAAGAGGATAAATGTTTAATTAAAAGGAACATCTCAATACAAATATTGCTAATCTCATGAAGTTCAAATATGTCAGCAACAATACATGGTATATATAAGTAAATAAATAATTTCTATTTTATTTCCAATTTGTATGCTTCTCATTTAAATAATAATATGTATAAATAACTCCAGGTATATAAATTATCTATGTTCTGGTGCAATAACTTCATATTAATGGTACCGAATGCAGAATGACGAAGAAATGGGATAAATTTCATTAGGAAGATTGAGATTTCAATGTGCAGCAATTGCAGAATTTGCATTATACGAAACAAAGCATTTGCAACATGAGGATTACAGTTCTTAATATATTATGTATAACTGGATAAAAAGATTTCTTTTACTAATAGTTGCATTTAATTTTTCAATTATAATTCATAATTATGCTATTTCAGATTAAAATTTTAACAGTTTTAAGTAAATTGAAAATAAATAAGCAGTAACAGTTTTTCTGATACAACTTTGTTTTAATTCATAATTTTTTTGTAATTGTTACAACATGAACTTTTGCTTTACCTTGTTTAAATATGAGAGTTTGGGATATCGCTCGTAACTTTAAAAAGTTTAATTTTTTAACCTTTTTCTTATGATTTCTACTCAAATCAAAACAATTTATAAAAAGAAGTAAAAACATTACTAAAGATTATTGTGGAAATTTATTAATGATATAAGAACACATCGCTCGTAACTTTAAAAAGTTTAATTTTTTAACCTTTTTCTTATGATTTCTACTCAAATTAAAACAATTTATAAAAAGAAGTAAAAACAATACTAAAGATTATTGTGGAAATTTATTAATGATATAAGAACACTTAATATGATATAATAGATGTGATATAAGAATCAGAAAATGCGTACAGAATAATGTACGATGGCTAATACTTTTTTGTAATTCAGTTGGACTTCAAATGGAATGAAATTATTAATATTGTAAATAAGAATAAATTATTATAAATTAATGAATACAAATGCATTCGTGATAACTTAAATGATAGTAATTGTTTCAATATAATAGCCAATCCTTCATGGATTACATTTCCAGGATGTTCATAGCCAACAGGATTAATAGTTAAATATTAATTAGTTTAAAACAGTTTTAAACTAATAGTTTTAAAACATTTCCAAAAGTTAGATAAGACACAAGTATATACAAGCTAAAATACATAGTGCGGACTGCAATGTTTGCAGCCCGCACTATGACGATATACATATAACAAAAACGTATATCACGGGTTACCCCACCTGTTCAGTACATTGACTATGCAGTGTGACTCGGTCTGCAATGACTGCAGCCCTGATGAATACGCAATCGCACTGACTCATACAATACATACATACAGAACGCCTATCGAGGTACCTAGTACCTACAATTCAAACATAAATATACTACGAACAGAAAAATATGTTTTTGTAAAATAATTGTATAGTAATGTAATAGCTATAATAATTTTAAAATGTCTTCATTTTGGTGGGAGGGCTGCAGCACTGCAGCCCTTATGGGCGAGCCGTCGCTGATAGCCAATCCTTCATGGATTATATTTCCAGGATGATTCATAGCCAACAGAATTAATAGTTAAATATTAATTAGTTTAAAGCAGTTTTAAACTAAAAACATTTTCAAAAGTATAATAATGAAAGGATGATTGTTTATTATTATACTTTTGAAAATGTTTTAAAAAACTAATAAAATGTTTTAAATATAATCATCATATCATATCATATACGTCAGCTTAATACACATTTGAAATAACTAAATATAAATTATATTGTAAATTGTAAAATAGCATGATATTTAGTTTTTTTCAAATTTATTTTTCCGATTGAAAAATTTATGTTTGTTTTAAAACGTATAACTTCTTCGATCTAGCAATCAAATTAAAGCATCAGTATCTAAGAATTTTTCAAAAAATCGTTTAAACAATTAAAATAAGAAAAATCCTTTTTTTACTAACAGATGACGCCACTGTGTAATCTGTTGACAGCCCTTGTCTGTTGATTACTGATATGACTCAAATGGAATAGCTTGGAGCACATGACTCAGAGTGATTCTGAAGTCATTCCAAGAAAATTCGTCATTGCTAATTCTCTCCCATTTTAAAATGTCTTCATTTTGGTGGGAGGGCTGCAGCACTGCAGCCCTTATGGGCGAGCCGTCGCTGATAGCCAATCCTTCATGGATTATATTTCCAGGATGATTCATAGCCAACAGAATTAATAGTTAAATATTAATTAGTTTAAAGCAGTTTTAAACTAAAAACATTTTCAAAAGTATAATAATGAAAGGATGATTGTTTATTATTATACTTTTGAAAATGTTTTAAAAAACTAATAAAATGTTTTAAATATAATCATCATATCATATCATAGGGTAAAAAGGGGGAATATGACCAGTCGGGGAAAATGGCCAATTATAAGTGAGAAGCATTTTTTAATATTAAAAATTAAAAAATAGGTTTTTAGGCAGGGGTATTTAATGTAGCATACAGTCGTTGATTATTAGCGCTAGATTAGTCGTTGATTAGGCAGTGCTGGCAATAAGCTTATAACTTGCATTTTTTCTTCATTAGACAAGTAGCTGCTTTCAATCTGTAGCAAATACAGGTATCATATTTTTAAAATACACTGGTTACTTGGTTACTTTTTGTATTTTAATTTCTTTTGAGCATCATCTGAAATCATCGGATCTGCAAAGACTACAGGTAAGATGATAATTATTTTCTGAATTTCTTAAGAGTATTTGGGAAGCAGCTTTCATAATATTTCTTCCTATTTTGAGAGATTTGGCTTCTATTTTAGAAGGCTTGGGTCAAATATTGTCGTATGAATGGTGACAATATGGAATACTATTACATCTTAACAAGTTCAGTCCTACTACTATAATTTAAGTTAATGTATGATTCATTAAAATTTAAATAGACAACTGAGTAATTAAATAATGTATTAAGAAAAAAATTTTAAAATATATGTATCGTTTTTCAATATTCCGCGGAACGTATAAATGGTACGATATATAATAAAAGAAGTACGAAAGATTACAATTACCGAAAACGTCCACACACTCAATTACTTTTTTTACATCTCAATATTTTGAATACAGGTTTGTACAGGGTAGTTATAAATTAATTAATCCCAATTACATCTCTCTGGAGTGGGTTCTACCAATATGCTATATTGAAACCTAATATATGCTAATTAGGCCACGGGGTTCTATTTCCGATGAAAAATAAAATTGTTCATATTTTCACATCAAGATTAAATTTATCCAAATAATTTTTGTCATCAGATGTCGCCAGTTTTCTTCTATAATAATAATAATTGACGGGGCGAAAGAAGTCCTTCCACATGCTGTCCATCCCTTGCAGAGGGGTCAGCCGGATTGTGGATGATAGGGATCGACGGGAGGGCCCGACTTCATGATCATGGTAAATATTTTCAAGGGGTGGAACTCAAGATTCGAACCCGGGTCCTCCAGAATAGAAAGCCGGAGCGTTTCCACGTAGCTAATCCAGCCGACAAAAATGGCTCTTTATTTATAAATGTTACTTATTTTATTATATACTGTATATATAAGCCATATTTTGAGGGGCCTCGCGAAAAATATTCCAATCGGGCCTCGCACTAACTAGATCCGGCACTGCTCCCAGTAATCAATAATTTGGAAAGTAGTTTTTATCTATGTACCAAAAAACACTTGAATCACTCAAAGTGAAAAAATTATCATTTGAACTTGATAATCTGAGATCGTGGTTTATATTTGGTATAAACTAAGAACTGAGATTGGAACAATAGAGCTGTGTAAAAGTTTAATAAAATTAATATAAAAAGATCGTTCTAAAATAATTAAAATCATAGAAAGAAATTAATGAATATTATTAATCAAATATTTTTTATTAGAGTAACTGGGGATATTATGGAATGGGAAAGTTATATGGAATAGTATGGTTTCTCATTGAGGAGTGGTTTTGTGAAACTGTAATAACGAGTCTCGTGCCTCTATTCGTAAAAAGTTGTGATATCACGAGAGCCAAGTCTAGCGCCCTTATTTACTCTGACACTTTTATTCACAAATCACTCCAAGTCATTGTATCTTTAGTTAAAGAACATTTTGTGACTTGGCAATTACGCAGCATGAGAATGTGACGGCTATTGCTTACATTTTAATATTCACGTTTATTAGTAAATTATTGCATAAGATAATACAGTATTTATATAGGAACTAAACATGTATATATTTATAAAGTATATTTAATATTTTACATAATATTGTAAAGTTGTAAGGCTGTGAGTTGTAACTTCCTTATGCTGAGTAATTGCCAAGTCACAAAATGTTCTTTAACTAAAGATACAATGACTTGGAGTGATTTGTGAATAAAAGTGTCAGAGTAAATAAGGGCGCTAGACTTGGCTCTCGTGATATCACAACTTTTTACGAATGAAGGCACGAGACTTGGCTACATTTTTTACATGAAATGTTTTTGATGGGAATATATATACATACAAAATATAAATTTATACAAAATCTAATAGCATATGTTAAATATCACATTTTTTAATCAATTTTCTAAGTATCAATATTAAAAAAATGATATGTAAATAAACTTGGAGTATAGGGCTAATAATGAGATTTTATGAGGAACCAAACATAAAATTTTATTATTGCTAATAAAAAAATGCGTTATTTTATTTCACAAGCGAAATTTTTAATATATATACAGTAGTACCTTGGTTAACGACAGCCTCGGATAACGACGTACTTGGTTAACGACGAGTGGCTGTAAGAAAAAAATGTCTTGATTAATAACGCAAGTTTATTATTGCTAATAAAAAAATGCGTTATTTTATTTCACAAGCGAAATTTTTAATATATATACTGTTCTTTCACATCGGTGTGGCCCACCCTTGGCCCACCCAAAACAAAATGCTGGTTACGTCCCTGAAGAATATAGATGGTGGCCAACACAGAACATTTTTATCAAAATGTTGACTTTATTATTTATTCAGCAAAAATTAAAGTAACAAAAGTATAAATGGTTTCTTAAGAATAAGTAACTTTTATGTTAGTGTCAAAATTTCAAAATATTTTAAAATTTTTTTCGAAAATTTTGACTGGATTTGGTCAGAAAGATTTTGTAACAAAGTAAGACTAAGGACTGTGAAAATATTTTTCGACAAAGTTACCTAGAGAAAAACAATTAATTTGGATTTATAAATAAAAAAATAAATGAAATCTCGGCAATCCGATTTTTGAAAAAAGTGATAAGTCGAAAACAAAAATTGCAACGAATTCTTGTCATCAATCGATAGAATTGTCGTGGGATTGTTCGACGACAGTTACAACGAAATAATTTTTGTTTCGTTGCGACTCTAAACAAAAATATTCGTAATTAATTAAATAAAGCGTAGAATTTCACATTACACAGATATATTTTCTATTAAAATTCTAGCATAGAATTGAATGTATTTTCAATCAATACATGAGATCCTATGCTATATTATAAGAGATATAGCGTAAAGTATACAAAATATTTTGTATACGGTATGTTTTTAGCTCTTTCCGAAAGAAATGGAGACTTATAAGATCAAACCAATGTCTGTCTAAATGACTGCCTGTCTTCCCCACTATTAACTTCTCAACTAATTAACAGATTTTTATGAAATTTGTTGGTGATGTTCTGCCAATAAAGGACGTGTGGACGCCGCATCCTTTAAACTTGCGGGATTAATCGATCGTTGGTAGAATGTCATTTTTATTACAATTTTAATTTATATTAATGTCAATAGATGGTGCTAAATGATAGCGGTGTAGGGATAACATATGGTTTACGTGATTTCATAACGCAACGCAGTTCATTTCAATATCTGTCACAATGATGTCGCATCCCCGTGTGACGTCGTCGTGACACAACAATGGAAGACGTCACAGAAGCTGCTAATTTATGACGTCACTACGATGCGACAATGTGTGACGATGAAGTCATCAACTGAGCCACCCGAGGTCAACGATTTATGCTAGTAAAATTCGAAGCATAAAATCAATGGACTACAAATGCTAAATAAATGAAAAATATGAAATTTTAATTCTATCTGGAATTTTTTGTTAATTATTTTATTTTTATTGCTCAAATTTCTGTTTTTAGATCAATAGAACTGAATATCTGTATTTTTTATTTTTAAATCTAAAAATCTAATTTTACAAATAAACGGTATATTTTTTTAAATAAATAATTCCGCTTTACCTATTGATATCCATAATATACATTGCTAGATATATTAAATTATAAATAAATTAATATTTATAAATTATAAACAGATAAATATATTAAATTATAATGAATTTAGGCTATAAGTTGTTGCATATATTATACAGTATATATTTACTCAGAAATAACATTACTTTCTACTTTTATATGTTGCCACTTCAAAAATGTTATATTTCCATAAAGCAATTTATAATCGTTGCGTAATTTATATACCCTGTATGTAAAAAAAAATAACAAAAAAAGAAATGTGTTTATTTTGATTTTTTACTTTGATTTGTAAATAGTAAATGCAATTAAGTGCTTAATATTTAGTAATAGAAATATTTTTAATTAGAAATGGTATCAACAGTAATTGACTATGTTATCGAATATTGTTTATTGATAGGACATTCGAGAACATAACATAAATATATCTAAAACAAATTTGGACTTAATTATGGAGAACGTTTAATGCGCTTATAAATAACACAAAGCACAAATACAGTACAATTAATTTTAAGATTCTATAAAAATAAATTATAGTGGGTGCAAATAATTTTGCTACTTTTAACTTTAATAGAGTTTGAGCAACAGATATGTGTGGAACGAAAAAGCTATATTTAGTAAAGTTGATGTTGCAAAGAAGTACACATGCCTACCAAAAACTATCATCTTCAATATTGAGACACACATGTAATATAAGCTTTTCATTAATTTTGATTTTGATATGTATTACATATCACTGTAAAGCCCATTTTCTATGCTTTTCCAGATTATTTTTATATCCTTTTTAATAAGTTTCTTGCACTAATCATTAAAAATATAATTAAAACAAAACTTTTTGATTATATTTTTAATGATTAATGAGTATACAGTTTCTTGGTGAAAATTCAAAGTGGCAAAGTTGTAATTTGATCAATATAAATAAAGACCAAATTTCTTAATGATCGATTCGTTTATTTTAAATTTTCTTTTCTTCTTCCACTCCTGAAAAATCATTCAATACCATCTAGTCATAAGTGATCATATCTGTGAATAATATTTGAAGATCTCTCATATTTCTCATAAACTCCAAACCATAATCTGATAATGAATTATTTCTTTTATTTTTTCTTGTCATTTATTCCACTGCGGCATAAAATTGCACGTACTTGATAATTTGCCAGATGACACGATCTATTTCTTTTATGAGATCATAACAAACAGTTATTTTATATTGTGCTAGCAAAGTGTGCCCCGCATTAGTTTTAAAACATTACGAAAACCCTTGGATTTTTTGTTTATTTGCATATTGAGTTCTTCTACAGTTTCAATCGTTTAGTGTACTTTAATACAACTCTAAAAATTCCCAGAAGGTTCACGAACTTAAGTCTATATGTGTTTCTGCATTTCGAGAGCTTTTTGATAAAGACTTACTTGGAGGAACATTGAAATTTTTAATGCTGTGATATACTATATTTATCGAAACATTGACGTCGTTTGTTATTTCAAACCTCATGTTTATTGAAATATTATATTATCATCAGACTAATTGAATTACAATTGGTAGAAATTATTTGTTTTCTGAATTTATTAGAGTATAAAATCGATAGATCATTTAGCAATATTATTTCATGATGCCGTCATTAGCGTGCTTAAGTGAGGTCGTCTATTTTTTTATCTTGGTAACTTCATAGGATCCGAGGATGACATCCTTAATTGAAACAAAACTATTCTGCCATATAATTTATTAATTATAGCATTTGGATCCATTAGCTTTTTGTATCGAATTTTACTATAGATTTAATCAGTGTTATGCACGATGACATCATCATCGCGGCCATACGAGGCAACGTGACAATGTTACACCATGGTGATATCATGAATCTCAACAGTCTTACAAGAACTCCCATCGTTACGTAGTGATGACATTACATCGCGATAATGATGACATCGTGGCCATATAAGATTAAATTTAATCAAAAATAGACTACACATAGCGCCATCTATTGACTAAATTGCTAAATTTTATGAAATTTTTGGATTGTTTATAATTGTTTTAAGTGATCGTTCTAGCATTAAATAGAACAGTTATTTAAATTGGACAATGGCAAAGAGTCATGCCAAGTTCGGTGATATAACTTCTACCGTTTAGGAGATTACTCGATACAAATATACAAACAAACAAACTAACTAACAATCAAAAATATATGTAAGATTAAATACTCAAGATTTTAAAGTACAAGTTACATATTTCTATGCTTCAAAATATTCAGATTAAGAATGCTTAAAAAAATATGGGAAATATCAAATTAGGTGCACCTATTTTACCAACTTCTCAATTTATAATTACTTTATTCTATTAAAGTTCTGCTTTCACAAAATATTATTTTTTGCAGTCAATAAAATTGAGTTCAAAACTGATGAAAGTCAAACTTGAAGAGTATTGTAAGTTGAAGACGATATAAAGAGAATATATCGAAAGACAAAAAAATAGTAATAATTTCTCCCAAAACCCTAAGATATACTGGTAAGATGAAGGAGAGCAAAATCTACAGGAGGTCCCAAAAGCTACTTTACAACTTCAATGTCATATAACTCGACTTGTAATTAAATTAGAGAAACAAAATAAAGTTTGTCTGATGCACCAACTCAAAAATTTTTTATGTAAGGTAATGAATAAATGTTTTGCCTTTCCAGGTGACAGGAGCAACATAAGTGAAAAAAAGTTTTTTATATGAAGTATTGAAAAACTCTTTGTTTTTGCAGGCTGGCAGGAGCACCATAAATGAATCGAAGAATGGAGTCTGCACAAGAAAAGGAATAGGGTGTGGCTTGGTTTATTGAAACCAAGTCAGACACCCAAGTTCAGAGAAATTTCAGAACGTGATACGGGAAACCACCACCCTCTCGGCCATCCATAAGAAAACGGCACAGGAACTTTATTGAAACAGGCAGTGTGGATTTGAAGCACTATGTAGGCAGACCAAGGAGAAGTGACGAAGATACGGAGAGAATTCGACATGTTTTCCAGCGTTCACCACAGAAGTCTATTCGGAAGGCATCAGAACTGCGAATCCCTCGTACGACAGTGCACAGGGTACTCCGAAAATGTCTTCATTTGTTCCATATAGACTGCAATTGTTACAGGAGATCAAACCAGATGACAAGCCAAAACGTGCTGCATTTACTGCGGACATTATTGCGCGTGTAGATAGGGAGGAACAATTTCTGAGGCACGCTGCATTTTCGGATGAATCAACTTTTCATGTGTGTGGGAAAGTTAATAAACAACGTACGCATCTGGGGCTCGACCAATCCACATGCTGTAAGGGAGGTGGCGCGTGATAGTCCCAAAATTAATGTCTGGTGCTGCATGTTAGTTGACGGCATTATAGGGCAGTCTTTTTCGCCGAACAAACAGTGAATTCTGCAAATTATCTTGACATGCTCGCACTATACCAAATACAGTACCACAATTGCATGACCGGCAACCTCATGTTCTATTCCAGCAAGATGGTGCATCTCCACACTGGGTTTTGCCAGCAATCCAACGTTTTGCGAAAATCCTGTTAGGAGATGTCTATCTCCTTAACAGGATTTTCCCAAAACGTTGGATTGGAAGAGATGGTCCGATTCCCTGACCTCGTCGATCCCCTGACATCACACTCCTTGACTTATTTTTATGGGGTTATGTCAAAGACTTGGTGTACCGTATGCCCGTGCATGATATTGCTGATTTGAAGGCAAGAATGACGGCAGATATTGAAACAGTTGACGTTTACATGTTAGAACGGGTTTGGACAGAGTTGGAATATCGACTAGATACTGTATGTGCCACCAGGGGTGCGCATGTAGAACTTGATTAAAGAACCAGAAAAAGTTTTTGAGTTGGTGCAACAGACAAACTTTACTTTGTTTCTCTAAGTTAATTACAAGTCGAGTTATATGACATTGAAGTTGTAAGTATCTTTTGGGACACCCTGTGTATCATATAATTTGAAAAATTACAGATAGACATCGTGATTTCCCTATGAAATATCAATGCATATATATTAAGCAACTTTAAAAAATTGATTTATGTTGAAAGTAAATGCTGTATAAATATTAAAAGTAATCGAATGATAGATGAGGCAAATCACCTACCATTGTTTCGAAACTTTATTTTGGACAACATAATAGCAAAACTGATAAACAAACCGTAAAAAAACTGAATATTTGAATGGCATACATTGACAACAAACAAAGTGGAGACTGACGATAAATAAATGGAAAATATGAAAAGTGTCTACATTTCAAATTTTGTTCTGATTGCCACTACGGATGTAGATGCTTAGCAAAAGTGGACGATATGAAAAATGTCTATATCTCAAATATGTTTATACAGATAAACATATTTGATAGAATAAAAATAAATAAGAAATAGCGTATCTGCGGCATCATTATTTGTATAACTGACTGTTTTCACTTATTCGCTGCTTTGATATTATATAGTAGAGAATTAATGGAATGCCATTATTGGTTCGCCTTATTAGATTAAAAAGATGAAATTCTAGGAGCTCCGTTCCAAGTTCTCCATGCATTATGAAAAAATTAAATCAGATCCGCTATAAAGTAATCAAGTTCGGGTTTTTTAAGTTTTAAAGATGAATCTCTTTCTCAGTATTATTCTCTTCTTTACTACTTAAACGAAAAACTATATAAAAATCGAATCGAATTATAGTATTTTTATAATGTAAATTTAATAAAAGAGGTGAGGTTATTATGAACATATTCGATTATAGATTGTTATTATTATTTTTAGAATTTTATACATTTTGACTATTCTTTCACAATAATTTTATTTTTTGTAGATCAATACATCCTCGAAGTTAAACACAAACCGAAGAATAATGAAAATCAATGAGAATGGAATCTTAAATTCTTGTTATGGCATATCGGAGAGATATCACTCGGATAATGCGGTTAAAAATTGGCAAAATGAAATAATTAATATGAAATCAAAATTGAAATAACATAACGAGGATCCTAATTTTTCTGATTGTAAATGAAACAAGAAATTCCAGAAAAAAATAAAATTGCCTACTTTCCTAAGGTGTCATTTATTTAGCATTTGTTGTACATTGGATTTTTTTTCTAATTTTACTAGTAGAAATATCATGACGACGTCACGTGGTACAGCTGATAATATAATAGAAACGTCACACGCTATTATATTATGGTAACATTGTAAATAATCGGCGTTTGGTGGCCTTATTCATTGTTAAGTAAAAATGATGTCACATCAGAACTGTAACGTCATTACGATACATACCGAATTGCACGAGCTGAGTTAAGAAATCGGGTAAGATATATATTATCCCTATACTGTAACACTTAGCGCCATCTATTGACACTAATATAAACTAATATTGCAATAAAAATGAAATTCTATCTTGCAGGATTGAAGGATGCGATGTCGAGGTGTCCTTTAGTAGCAGAACATCCCACCAAATTTCATGAAACTGCTAATTAGTTGAAAAATTATTAATGATTGACACAGAAAAACACTAGCCGGATCATATAAGCCTCCATTTCCTTCCTAAAAATATAAAATGAATTCCGTTAAATAAAAATATCTTCCTTCAATTATACACCACTTTTAATTTTTAATTCTAAGTGGCGAAATCATTCTAGAATTCATTACGAGTCATTCTATAAACGATAGGAACAGGATAAGTATCAATAATGGACAATGATTGGGACAGAGAGCATTTCGGATTTGGAATGTTTTCTGATTTCGGAATACCACGCTATGGTGGAATTGAAGAGAAGTGAAAAAAATTCCCTATCAGACATTTCTAGACATTTGATATTTTTATGAAACATAAATAACACAACAGAAAGAAGTCATAACTAAAGTCACTCTATGCTTCTCTAAAGAAGTATGGCATGACCTTGAATGCCGCCATGTTTGAGACATCTAGTCTAACGCGAAGCTTAAATATAGGTACCGATTCAAAACATAATTCCCTTTTCCTGTTATATTATACATAATTAAAATTTATGCGAAGAAGTAATCAATACTGGTTACTCAGAATTATTTATTATTGTATAAAAAATAATAAAAATAATAAAAAAATGCCGGATAAAAAATTGTAAATATACACTGTTTTATAAGTTAATGGTATTTAAATATGGTAGGAAAAAACAATGCTACCATTAGTGTGCTAAGGAAACGTAGACTGCCAAATTTTTTCATGCTAGAAATTACTTTATAAATTATTTAAGTAATATTTATTTTCATAATTGCTTGCACTCGTGCTAAGGAAACATAGACTGCTAAATTTTCATTTGCTAGAAATTACTTTATAAATTATTTAAGTAAAATTTTATTTTCATAAGTTGCTTGGGCAAGTTTTAAAAATAATCTGGGTCATACATGTATAATATAAAGTACTTAACTTGTTTTAAAATTATTAAAAAGTAACTTGAACATATGAATACATAAATAATATATAAGACAATAATTGATAAGTAATTCGGACTTTTTATAAGTAAAACATTTAATGAATCCAGACAGCATTTTTCATTCCCATATTTCGGCTTCCACATTTTATGTTTTCATTTTTTCTTTCAATTAGGCATTTATTTTTCTTATAATTGAAATGAATTCTTGTTCTACAGTATTGTTCAATTAGATGTTGGCCATATCATGGCATGTTGAAAAGTTTTCGCTTGGAAATATAAAAAACAAACCATTTCTATTACTGCAACCAAAAGCTGCGCAACCAGACATCTTCGAATTAAGAAATGAATAGATAACTATATATAGATAACTGTAAATTATTATCCGCCGCCACATGTAGCGAAATTCAGTTTAGCTCCAAGCTTAGCTCTTCGACGTCTCAAACATGGCGTCTGGAACCCACGTGACACGGAGTTAACCAATGAAAGGCTTCCATTGTTGGCAAAACTGGAACCCACGTGACACGGAGCTAACCAATGAAAGGCTTCCATTGTCAACTTCCATTGTTGGCAAAGTCTAGGGAAAAGCGTGTCCATACTTCTCTATAAGAGCATAGATTGACTTTAATCATAACCACCTAGTACAGACATTATTTGATGTTTAATGACGCACGACATTGCATCCGGGTTGCTGGGGTACTATTGCGTCATCTTTCCTAGGTGAATCATATTTTTATTCCAAAATCTCCCTGCTGTGAAAGCCAAATCACAGAGTTCGGTATATTTCGTATTTTGGAACTTCGAATTGGGGATACTCAATCCTACGAGGCGAGTGAGTAGGTATAAAATGAGGATGGACAGATCACGCGGAACTCTTCCGAAAAATCACGACGTGTGAGATTCGGAATCAATCCTGTATTTTTTGAGCGATACCTTATTAAATAGTCAGATGGCTAAAGAATTAAGAATATTGGAAATATTAAGATATACAAGAAATTAAATGAAAAACTATGGAATTTAATAATATTGATAGTATACCTATTGTCAATATAAAGAACGAAAATTTACTGTAAAAACATTCATTTTTTTATCTAAGCTACAGCAAACGATATGATAAGGCCAGATGAAAACAATAAAATTCGTAAATTGTGTTAACTAGTATTAGACTATATTCGCGGTTACGATTCCTAATGATCGAAATCTTGTTCTAATACCATAAACAGATATTCTTACTTCTATGCGAATGGTAATGCATTTAACTTTATCAAGATTCTCCAGAGAAACTTTTATATGTAGGCTGCCAATCCGGCCACCAGAGGAAACAGCTAGTTGCACCGATCTTTCATTTAGTACGATAAAATTATTCTTCTATTTTTAAAGTATTTATTTCTAGATGAAAATGAGCAGTTCATTTATTCATCTATTCATTTTTTATTTAAAAATAATAATAATTTTTCCAATTAAATATATAATATTTACTTATTTCGCATAGTAAAAGTATAACCAATTTAAATATAGTAAGATTTCTTTGATGAATTTTTCTAATTTAATTTAACAGGAATTACGCTTTATAATAATAAATAGAATTTAACGTAGTTATATCTCGCATTTCCTCGGAGTATGCCTGTCACTTATCAACAAAAATATTTCTAGCCACCACACCGAAATGGTCTGATGATACAACAAATAACATTTGAGAATAATTGTTATTTTTTATAACCATTTACATCGCCGACTTAATTGAATCAGAAAGATTACCATCGAAATCTCTGAAACTATAGCAAACGGAAAATTTAAAGAAATTTCTGACGTATTTGATCAGCGAATCAGTATTTGAGATTTATCCAGTCACGTATTTGCTTAAGAAAGAGAAAAAATGGAACAGCTACGTTACGTTTTCCTACATTACATTTACATTAGCTAGCTTTTTACTATCAGTGTTTAGTGAATAAACAAGCATTGAGCAAATTACGTATGTTTAACTGTTCATTCTGGAGAAATATTTTTTACACAAATAATTATATCTGTATTTAAAATTACTATTATCAAAATCTCGCTACCGAGTAAATTTTTTAATTTTCAATCAAAATTAAGCGTGGCTTTTTACTTCTCTCCAAGATGGCCAAATCAACTTACTGCCGTCACTAATCGATAATTTCTATATCAAATCGTATCTTTCTTTTGTGACAAAATATTTAATTTTAATTGATTTTATAAAAGTATTTTTATTATGATAAACTGATAAATTTTCAATCGACCCGTCTCAATTAAATGTTAAATATCTATTATCGATGATTTAACATGTACGATTAGATTAAAAATATTAACAATCGATATTGTTCCGATAGTGAAAAATATCTAAAAATCACAATCGTATCGAATCGAGGTGATTAGATATAAAAATGCAACGAATACTTTGGATATTTTAACATCTACTGTACTTAAAATAATTTGATATTTGTATTAATTTAGATATTTTTCTGGTATTTATTTATGAAGGGAAAATTCTTCTACAAATATCTAATGAAAATATTTGCTGTACATTTCTAATAGTATAACTTATAAAATAGAAATGAATACGATTTTTAGCCACCTTATCTACAGAAATATTTCTTCGTAATTGCATATATTCCCGGAGATAAATTAATAATTAAATCAGATATTTAGTAGCGAAACAAAAAATATTTATTTTTAATGGTAAAATTTTCCATCTATAATCGCTGTTACGTATAGAATTATCTATAAAATTGGAAAAAGTGGTTTCCGAAAGAAAGAAAAATGTTGATGAATCCTCTTTTATTATCACAATAATAACTGATGAAATAAAATTTCGCATTTGTCTTTAAAACGAAAAATTCTTATAATTTTATTTTATATTCTAAAATTTAAGCGACGTAAGAAGTTGGTATCAATTAATATGAAATAAAAAACAAGGAGAAAAACACGATCGAACGTATTGACTAAATTAACAAAAAAAAAAAATATAAATTTATCTCGTTATAATTAAAGATATGGCCTGTTGTTTTGGGAAAAGCCACAATTTTATCAAATTTTCTCGCATAAAAAATGTATTATATGCAAAAAAGTCTATAAAGATAATACAAATTTTAAATAATACAGGGTGAAGAAAAAATTCGTGGTAAAATTTTGTGTATCGATAGGGGCCCTCGAAACGAATCGAAAATGTTTAATGAACATATGGTCTATATGGCACCGTTTTCGAGTTATAACCCTTTAAAGCTAGGCAATCACCATCTAGTTTACAAGCGTCACGACTTGTCGCGCTGCCACTAAGTATCGCATTGCGTCGCTCGCTTTCTTACTAACCGATAGTCAGTAGGAGATCGACGCAATGCGACGCGTCGTGACGCTTTGTGTACTCGATAGTATCAAAAGATACTAACTTAGTATCATAAGATACTTAATAATTAAATAAGATACTAACTTACTAAGATAGTAACTTTACAAAAAATCCTGTGATCTTTATATCAAATGAAATATGGTTTGATGACAGTAAATAAATTATTTTATCTTAGGCATTAAAGAAATAATTATCTCAATAATATTTACACGAATAAAAATTCTCCTAACCATACAAATCTAAAGTAGCCTATTTATATCTTGACTAAATTTTATGGTTGGAGCAAAATTTCGGTTTAAACGTATTAAACTATCTTTTGTGTAGAAAATTTAATATAAAAGAAATTAAACGCGTTCAAAGCAGCTATAATTAAAATTTCTTGCTGGAATTTCGGCTAAAACTTATATAATGCTTCGATCTTAATTAAATATCTGTATACATTCTCCGTGACGCGATTTATTAGCCACCAAATATTTTATCGTACAATCGTATTAGTATACTATAAAATAAAATCGGACGATACTAGTTGATAAAACGAATTATTCGTAACGCTTTTTCCTAATTAAAATTATATATTTTTTAAGAAAAATCTAATGGGTAAGCCACAAATGCTGCAATAAAATCTTTACACTGGCCACGTTTAAAAAAATACATCGTAGTAAAATGGGATATCGATATATTCTAAGCATTCTACTAATTTCATTTTAGATATTTTCGTGTTAGAGAGTACAGCTAAAGCCACAGAGAACTACAGTTTTCTCTGATAACGATATAGGTTCGAGTTGAATATTTTATGATCAATATGCATTTCGCCTAACTTTCTGAATAAATTATTATTAACAACTTTTTACCAAAATTGCAAAGAAATTTTTCATACGATTTAATATAAATATTAGAAACTAAATTTAATTTATTAGTTTGTAATATTCATATTACAAATACAGTACGAGATATCAAAAAAATTCAACATTTTTCAACTGCAATATACAAAAAACGCAAAAAGAATGATGAAATATAGTTTGAAAACAAATATGAGAATAATTACGTAAAAATTTAATCACACAAACATAACAACAACACTATTACAAGTATTTTATAAAAAAAATCGCTAGAAGTTGCCACACAGTTTTCCATTTCTCTATAATGTAGTAATGTACGGTTGTTTTATGTTTGCTCGAACTATTTCTTGTTTTCATGCATTTGTGCACAAGTTTTCATTTAACTTTTATCACATATTTCTTTTATGTGGCATATTTATTGCGTTTCGCTTCGATTTATATTTTATTATTTAAACGTGTTTTATTGTCTCAAACATTATTTTAAGAAAATGCCTGGAGATTCTTTTTTTCTCCGCTATCCTCGAGAACATTTCTGAAATTATTAATATTATTTTTGAAATACCATACGAAAAATATTAAAAATATGTTACATAAAATAAAACCTATTTGTTAAAATAATATGAAGAAGCTAAATAAATAAATATCTAGGCATTGTTCAAACAACCGTATGGAATATTTTTCCATCCGAAGGATCAGGAATTGATTTCTAAGATCCATTCAGATTTTCGGGTATTATAGAAGGCTAATAAAGCCATACTAGGTTGGCGATTTATGATCTACTATCCTAAGTACTTATAGATTTATGTACCATAAATCTTTATATATAGACTATAGATGCTAAATGATTTGGATGGGACGTCTGACCAGTCGCGAGGTTATACATTCGCTTTCCATTTAAAGGATCTACCATCGATTCTCAATCATATATATCTATCTTATCCAGAGGACCCAGCCCAATTTATTCCTCCTGTAAAAAGTTCCATCTTTTCTTACCCGCCAACTCTATTTTGAATAAGGATAATTGGTGATGGATTTGAATGTTCCCTCAGTTATTTTTACATTAGTAATAAAAAGACTCAAAACTAAAATATGATTTTGTGTTAAAATAATTATAAAGACTCGAATTTATTCAAATATCTATTTTTTATTTAAAAGAAATCTAGATAGGGCCTATATCTAAAAGCGGGCCCGAACACGGACGGATACATCGGGATGGGAAGAGATATACAGTATATAAATATAATCCCTCCTGGCATATCTGAAAAATATTTAATATATATTTTTTAATCCAGATTATGGTGCGCTTTAATAAAGTTAAAATATATAGATGACCAGTATGAATATTTTTAAACATAAATAATAAAAAAATGCAATTTATAAAATGCGACTCGATTAGGAATATGGAAAATATATTTCGCAGCTTTTATTATCGCAATGGCATATTAATGAAATAGCTTTTTTCTCGCCACTGTTAACCATACGAGTTCATACTATTAACCGGATGTAAAAAAGTAAAATTTAAGTAATTTGCATAATTTCCATTAACACGAAAAATATGAAAATATTCTAATAATAAATGCGATTCGTTGTAATTTTTTAAATAAAAAGTCATAAACAGACATCACTAAAACAAATTTTATAATGTAAAAATATAGTATACTAATCGCAAAATGTAAAAGGTAATTAACAATGTTTACTTAACATTATAATGCGCCAATATTTATAATTCAACTGTATACCTAGTAAACAATAATTTAATGAAGTTTTAATTAATAAATTTATGGTGATATTCTTAATCAAACTACGCGCTTTTTAGAAATGGAAAAAGTTTTTATCGATTCCTTCTATATTTACAATAATTAAACCAGAAAAGTGCAATAATTTTCTTTTGTCGGATACCTATTAAAAGTAAATGGCAAAATGTTTGCCATCGGTAGAAGTTCGCTTTGGTACAATTTATCGATATTTCCTAGATGGATGGATGTAGCGCATTGTTAAAGGGAATCCTATCTTTTCTCTTTTTTTCTTAATTTTTTTATTTCTTTTTAATGGCTCCCGCTCGCTTTAGGAGAAATAATTTCTAAAAATGAGAACAGACAAGAAGGTAGAATCGATCCTCGATCAAAATCGAAGATTAGACAGAATTTTCCCAGATCGACGGCCACCTCTTTCTTTAAAGAAGAACGAATTTTCGACTTTATAATAGGAAATAATAATAACGATAAATAACCGAAGAAGGCTGGGAGTCGGTGGAAATCACCTATTTGGCCCAGATTCAGAAAAGCAGTCTGTACGGTGAAGAAACAAAGAAAGCGATAAGAGGAAAACAGTTCCGGAGGGAATTTCCAAAAGAAAGGAGGCGAAAGAGAATCGCTTCTTTACCAAAGAAATCGCTTTTCACCATTCGCCATCTAAGTTTGTTATGGAGAAAACTAGCTGCAGGCCCGAGAAAAGAAAGCACCCTTCGCCATCTCGTGTCCGTTGATGCGAACCACTAAACCCGAGACGGATACGGTCTGACGCCAAAACCCTTTCTGGCTCCAAATACAAAGACCAGGGAAGTTTCTTTCTAGGCTGGCCCGTATCCAGAAGAAGAAATCCGAGAAACCCGAATTATCTCTTTCCCAATCTAAACTCCTTTCCTATCGATGGAAAAAGTTCGACGCCATCGAATAAATAAAACCGAAAATGGCCGCGTTATTAAATATTAATCGGGATGGAAAAGGGGAAGTGGTGGAAAAATATAGGAAAGACGGTGTGGCCAAATTTAGTTTCCCAATTTCTCGGCCGAATTAAAACCATAATTACGAGCTTCGATAACCCGGAATGTATTGTCCCGGTTAGATGGTTATTCGGATCGAATGGAGCGTTTCCATGACGACGGGATGAGGAAGATGTAACGGCTTGTCGAGTCTGGCGGAGAAAGCCGTCGGAAAAAAGCGGAAAAGCCGGTTTTTCAGAAATTCAATCTCTTTCTGGCGTCGAAATACATAGGCCGGAACGACAGGACTCTTTCCGACCCCCACCCAGACCACCCGTACGGAGGAAGGAGATTTTAGGAAGAGCCGCCTTATTTTTCGGATACGTAACTGTTATTTAAAAAAATACATCGGACACAAATCGTTAACTGGGAATAGGGCGATGAAAATCTATCTAGTCCGGATAGAACGATCCAAACCTATTATTTTCTACAGTGGATAGGAAACAATCGAACGCGACAGAAAAGTCGGAACGAATAATCCGCCAGCGCCATCTATTTAAGCTGGGAAATTCGGGATGGCGCGGCGAATCTTTTCCTTCTTAATTCTTACTACTGTATCGTATTTGGTCGCTTATAAATTTAATCGTTCTATTAATCTGTATAAGACAATTATATGTGGTTGGCAAACAACCGATAATCTATAGGATCTAAATAAAAAATCTTATAAGACTTTACCCAGTTTTGTCGTTACTTATTCTTTATACTAGAGATAAATATTATACGGTTAAAAACCAGCCTTTATCCGCATCCGAATGTCAGGAGAAAAAATTAAAACCGACTATTAATAGTGGACTTTAAATTTTTCTCTAACAGAGCGGAAAGAAGGCGAAAGATTACCAGCATCACCCTCTCAAATAATATTCGATGTGGCGGTAGGCTCCATAAAAGACTAATATTATCAGAGGTTGGACTACCCGACACCACCAACGCCGGAAACCTTTAATCGCGTCCAGGTAAACGAAGGTGGGCCCAAGAAGTCGGCCGAAATCCATTAGGGCGCGACAGATCGAAGGGCGGTGGGATCCAGAAGAACCGTCCGAGTGAACCAGAGGATACGAAGACGGGACCATCGATCGGCTCTCGGCTAGGAAAACCTGGTATTCAAATTTATGACACTCGAACAAAACTAAAGAATAATACTGTATCGGTCGGGTTGTCCGACACCGACTCGGACTTTACCACAAAAATTTATCGGGCGAAACGTAACTTCATCTAAATTCGAAATAGAATCTATATATCAAATTTTAAAATATGCAGCCAGTTATAATCGATTCCAGTTTTTATCAGCTTCCGCCGAATGAATATATCCATAATTTTAATAAGAGAAACGATTTACAACACTTTGTTTCTAGCGTTCCGTTTATTCTATAAAATCCGATTAATAAGGCCTAAGGAAACAGTTACGGGACATCGACCCACGGCGGCTGGTTATATTATTTTCACACAAATTTTTGATCTAGTCATATTTTGGTACGGATGTAGCGGAAGATGGAAGTGGAGTCGTTTCTACCATCCCCAGTAGTAGGTGCCGGCCCGGGACAATTATCCGTCCGAAAATCGATGGAAGATACCAATCATCACACGCTACGATTTTATCCGAAGATTGGAGAGGACCATAAATTCTCTCTTCCTGGCTAAAGGGCGCCGGAAGTCGCTAACCTACGTCCGATCGACTTTGATAATTATCGATGGGTGAAGCGGTTCGCGCGGGGAATTTTCCATCCGTATCTTCTTTCAACGGCCATTTTTCGCATCTCCCAATTTATATTTGACTATTTCTTTATCTCGGGACTAGAGGAATCCGCTTAAACCAGTTTAATTCTCACCGTCTACAGGTTTCGCGTATTTCCATCCAGGTCGAATTAGCGCTCCGCCCGGGACCCAGCCGGATCAATAGTTACTAGCGGTCTAAAAACACTTTCCGTGTCAACGGCTATTCCGTCTCTAGAGTCGGATGGAAAAATTTTGCCAGCGCCACTCCGCTAAATCCAAGAATTCGGTGACCACGGTACGGCCCCATACAAAAAGCTTAACGAAAATTGGCAAATCCGCGTCCGGGCCGCGAATTATCTGCCAACGAATCGCCCGGGTAAACCATGGTAAATTGCCCAATAAAAACTACCGTCCACTAATCCGCCATTTCTTACGGGTGTAACCCTCCACCTCCGACGGTAACCATTCGATTAAAGATGGAACGAGTAGTGTTTGGACTAGGGACGGTCGCCACCCCCCGGTGGCAACTGGTGGATGCGCCCTCGCGCCGCTACTCGTGACGGGTGACGTCGGAATAGCTCCCCTACCGGCAGTAAATTCGCTCCATAAATCTGTCTCCGACAAAAGCGTCCTCGTAAATTTCTGCGGACGTCTATAGATGCGAATGGTCCGCCTTCCCGCCGTCGGCTATTTATAAAAGCGTGGCGCGCCTCGGAGTTTATACCCCGGACGGACGGGGCCTTTCCCACCCCCCACCGGGGAAGGCCCAGCTCGGCGGCTAACGGTGGCCTCCTTCGGCCATACCCCACCCGTTACCGGATAGCGTGGGTGTCCGGCCCAGAAAATTTTTCACCCGCTAATGGCATTTACTAGGCTACCGTGGCCGGAAGTTCGAAAGATTACCCATAGGAATGCTGACGTATCCGGATGATAATGCCTCGGCCGTTCATTCCGACTATTTAGGTTCGATTCTGGGACCCGCACCTTCCAACCTGTTCCCAAGTCCGGTCCACGGAACTACTCGGTTTACCCGATACTAACCTCATCGAGAGTACACAAGGACCGTAATATAGCCACGCCGCTCGGAATCAAAAAACTGATAACCCACCTAAAGCCAGAGAAGTCTGATGGGATATTTCTCAGATTTAATCCGCATTCGTTAGTAAATATTATTTTGTCAACAGATGACGCCACACTTCATTCGGGTAGAATACTATGTGGTGGGGCGAAACCAGCCCTTCCACCGGCGGCCCACCCCCGCGGACGGGTCAGCCGAATGGTGGAGAACGGGGATCGATGGGCCGGGCCTGGACTTCACCATAAATATTTTCGCGGAGTAGGACCCGGGATTCGAACCCGAGTCCTCCAAAGCGGAAAGCCGAAGCGTTTCCACGCGGCCAATCCGGCCGTCCGTTAGTAGATATTCGGTGGAGTTTTGATTCTCCACCATTACCAGAGGCCGATGACGATTCACCAATAATCTTCGCCTGGCCGGATTGGCCGCGTGAAAACGCTTCGGCTTTTCACGCTGGAGGAGCCGGGTTCGAATCTCGGGTCCCACCCCTCGAAAATATTTTTCATGGGGTCCGGGCCCTGGAGGACCCGGGTTCGAGTATCGGGTCCCACCCCTAGAAAACTTTTTTCGTGGGGTCCGGGCCCGGACCGTCGGTCCCCGTCCTCCACCATCCGGCTGTCCCCTCGGAAGGGGTGGGCAGCCGGTGGAAGGGCTGGTTTCGCCCCCACTTAGTATTCTTCCCGAATGGAAAGCGGCGTCATCTGTTGACAAAAAAAAAAATAATAATAATCTTGGCGTGGTAAAGCTGTGGTTTACTATCCCGGAGGATCCGGGTTCGAATCCCAGTCCCGCGCCTTCAGTTTTTCAGCGGGGGTCGGGGCTCGGCTGGTCTAACCCCGTCCTTCGACCCATGGCGGGTGTTGGCCAGCCTACCGTGGGCTGTATCGGTGGCCGCCACCGGATACGGAATATCCCGTCGGGATACGGCGGCTCAAGTAAACTAGCCTAACCTAATCTGAGCTGGATTCCTATTCTTAATGCGGAACTTTGGAAATTTATTCTTAGCTTTAAAGAGATTTATTCTAATATTTACAATGGCGAATGGTTACGTTTAGAGGTAGATGGTAGTAAGGGCGATTTCTTGGACGAGTCGTAATATAATTACGCGTAAATAAGGAAGGCTACCAAGTTTCGATATACCGCATTTGTTCTAATTCCAGTTAAATCTATAGCGAAGATAATTTTATTTATTTATCATTACAGATTTTTAAATATAAGCTTATATATTCATTAAAAATAAATAAAATCAGTAAAAATTATTATCTTTAAATCTAATTAGAGAGTTTAATAGATAAATGATCTTTTTATTGATAAATTATTTTAAAATTTTTATTTACATTAATAATTTCGTTTCTTTGCAATTGTAATTTAAATTTAAATTATAATTAATTATTTAAAACTATAATTAATTGCTTAAATTCTACATAAATTTTATTTAGTTAATATTATAACATAAAGTAGCTATTTTTTATGAATTGTGTTCATGTTCAAGGCCTAGGCCTATATATTAGCAAAAAACTTAAGAATGATCGGATTTTCTTAGAACTGTTTTTCCATGTAAATAATAGAGTAGAATTTTTGAAAAACAGTAAATGTTCTGCAAAACAATAAAGTTTTTCTTTTACATATATTCAAATATAGTTCTAGCATGTAAACGGGAAAGACAATTGTAGACTATAATAGTTCTAAGAGCATTCTGTATATAAACTATTCTTTATTCAAGCAGCATGTTTATGTGCTGCTGAATGCCAAAACTTTTTAAACATTCTCTGAGAATTTGACATCACCATGGCAACGAACTGTTTCTATTCCCGCATTGAGGTTTAATGTTTGAGATCCGGCAAAATGACCCACCCTCTTGCAACATTAACGACTTTCTTCGAAGGACAGTACCAGTTTTTTCTAAAAAAGACATTTAGAAAACAACAGGAAAACAAGTAACCATTGATCATCACATAGAAAAACACATATTGTCGTTATAGTTCTAAATTTAGAAATGTTAGTTGTTAAGATATGAAAATTTGGTTTAATTTAACAATTACCTAACTAAAACTGGATCTAATGTTATCGAAATTAACTTATTTAATAAAAATTCAATTATTTTTAATATTTCTGTATTATTTAAATTCTAATTTAAAAACAGCATATCATATTTAAAAAATTTTTAAGAAATGTTGAAGGAATATTTTTATATAAAATTATATATGGAAATTTAACAGAACAATGTAAACAATGACGAACTATTCATAGAATTAAATTTATAAATCTATAATTATTATGACCTTCACTGTTTTGCATCATAATACTTTCTAAAAATGGCGCATAAGCACAAAAAATTATTTTTAAGTATAAGACGTACGATCATTTGTTTGGTTAATTTTTGTTATTGTAATATACGATACTAACTATTATAGACAAAGAAGTAAATTTTGTACAGATTATTTCAACAATTTTAGAAATTTCGTTTAATTTATAACATATCTTCATATTAAGCCATTAAAGCATTGTAAAATGTATCTATAGTCAATAATGACATTTAACATAATTTAAAGTAATACGAAAATACACACAAATGGCCAATTTGCAAAGGTTTCAAAAATAACTTTGCAATCTTATATATTTTCAAAATTTCGTTACTTTTTATTTTGACAAACAACTGAATCACGCAATAAACTCCTGTCTTAGTAATTTCAACTGATTAAAGTTAAATTTTGAAAATGTTATTGCATGCTGAAACATCATCAATACTATTTATGCATTAACATCTTATATTTTCTAATTTTTTCGGAAGTTTTCGTTTGTTTTTATACTAGGAAAACTATGATTTTAATCATTACTTTAATAGCATAAGCCGAAAGTAGTAGTTTTATTAATGACATTCGTAGCATTTAATTGTTGTTTCTTCATATCCTAAACACGCAAACGAATCGTCAAAATAGAAGATTTTAATAATATTCTACGTTTTCTATGACAATATATAATTGGACAGAGTAATACCAAGCATTGACCAATAAAGTTGTAAGATGTTCGACAAACTTCCAATAGTCTTAGCTCTTAAAAACGATTTTAGAATATTGTTTTAAAACAAAATATCTTTATAATATTATAAGTTTGACATTGATTTAAAAAGTATAGAAAACATCATAATTTAAAATATTCTAAAATATTTTTTACTGGATAAATATCGTTTGATATAAATTTATAATGTATTGACGCTTTACATAAATCCCTTTTTGAAAGTTTTCTATTGTTTTATGATTTATTTTATTAATAATAGAAAATTTGAATTATTATTTATAATAATAAAGAAGCCTAAAGTAAATACGATAGTTAAAATAATATAAAAAGCTTAAAATATAAACTATTTAATTATTATTATTTTTTAAATCATTGCAAAAGTTAAAATTTACATTTATGTACACGAATAACATTTAGGCCTAAAGGAAAAGAAGTTTATATTTTATTAAGTAACATTAGTTCCTATTTATATAAAAAATATAAAAATTGTTAATTGCTATTTTGTACATTTATGATTTATATTTTGATTTTTATGCTATTTTATAGAATGAAAGTGAATATTTGAATACAAGTTGTGTGTTCACGGAAAACTTTTAAATCTTTTATTCATAAAAATTTATTATTATTTTATACTTATTCATCGATTCATCTTTTGGAATATATTTATCCAAATCTTTACGAAAAGAAATGCCAATCAATTTTTATTTGAAATTCGAAATATGTAAAATTTCGTTAAAAGCAATATCAGCGTAACAAAATATTATTGTAAACAATTGCAGTTTTCATTATCTATAGATTTTACGAACTTCAAACTTGCTTTTACTTTTTCTCGTTTTATATTTTATATTGTAAACAATTGCAGTTTTCATTATCTATAGATTTTACGAACTTCAAACTTGCTTTTTACTTTATGTTTCTCGTTTTATATTTTTATTTATTTACATATTTTCTATAAATTGGTAAATCTTCGTGCAAATTTGTTATTCAATTTATTGTTTTGTAATAGCGATTCCAGCCTAAATTTATTATTCAATTCATTGCTTTGAAGTAGCGATATTCAGTTAAAAAACAAGTACAACTAATTTGTCTCATTAAAAAAAAGATTAGACGTGGTAAAAATAAGGATGTTTTATGTTATTAACTAATTCTAACATCATTCAAAAATTGTAGAGTCTATATCTATTAAACTTCTTATCATTACGATAACTTAAAAATAACGAATATTCGAAATAATTTAGATAAAGTTTCATATTAAGGTAATAATTTCATGATATTGAACAAATGCATTATTTTAAATACTTTTTCCAACATATTATTATAAATCTAAAATAAATATTTATTTTATTAAATTACAGATATTTTTCGGAATAGATATTTCAGTTTTATTTTACGGATTTATCAATAAATCAAGTTTTGAATCAAAAAACTTTATTATTAATATTAAATTTTTGTTTGCATGAATTTAGCTAAATTTCTTTTTGCTCAAATAAATCTACAACAGGCCTATAATTTGGAGTATATTTATATTTTCTTATACTGTGATTTATATAAAATTATTGATAAAAATTATATCATTATTTTAATTATAATATAATAATTAACCTATTTATCGATTGCCGATTAAACAGATTGTAAAAATTGCTTAAGGGAAGCCAAAATCTTTATTAAATAAAACAATATCTCTTTCATGTATAATACTACTATTCATTTTTTCGTCTGTAATTGATACGCTCAAGTACACAAATAAATAATAGCATTTGCATATTCAAACTTGCAAATGTTTTATTAAAGTACTTTCGAGCCTTTGTCTGTCATCAGTAACTATATTTTAATAATTCGCTCGAAAGTACAGCACTTTAAATAAAGCAGTTGCTGGCTCGTATAAATTAATATTGTTTTTCATCTTTAGTTACAAACACGGAATAGGAGAATTCATGTTTTCACGTGCATACAAATTATAAATTATATATAAAACTGAGGATGGATAAACAATACATTGTTTTATTTAATGAATAAGTTATGTTCCTTCCTTGTCAATAGTTCTTTTGCATTTAATGAAAAGAATCAGAGTTTTGTATTTCTTTCGTAATCATTTCTACTAAATATTTAAATTTATGGTTAGACTTTATATATAACTTTCTAAAATTTACATAAGAATTAATTTGGTTTTAACATTCAAGATTCTTTTTATTATAGAAGAGAAAAAATAAAACAATACTAAAGTGAAAATTCTTCATAAAAATATTCTGTTTCTGGAATAATTTCATAAATTCGTTACCTTGCTTAGTTATTAAGCTATTTTACTTTGTTTATTTGCAATATTTAATATTAAATATTAGCAGGAAATATAATAAAAATTATAATCAATTAAATTTTGATTAAAATTTGTAAAATTTTCTCTCCTTCCTTGTCAATAGTTCTTTTGTATTTAATGAAAAGAATCAGAGTTTTGTATTTCTTTTGTAATCATTTCTACTAAATATTTAAACTTAAATAAAGTGCAATCTTTTTCTCTATATAATTTTATTATTTCAAAAATTAATAAAAAATATTTTTAAATAATTTATTTTTATCAAAAATAATATGTACAAAACAAACCTATAAAAATTGTGTCTATATCTATTATAACTTCCAAGAGCAATATTGGCACCAATTCCAATTCCATATGAAAAAAGTACTTGAGTTCCAGCTGCAACCCATACCTAAAAAGAAATTGATTTTATTTATTATTATCAATAATGTAATATATATATTTTTTTATTGAATAAAAGTAAACTATAAGCCAAATAAGTAAGGTAAACTGTTTATTCAAAAATGTAATCTCTGAGGCAGGCTACATAGATAGCCAAAAACGTTTTTGAATAAACTGTTTATCTTACTTATTTAGCTTATAGTTTACTTTTATTCAATTTTTACATTATATATTTTTATACAGATGCTATAAAAAGTATCATATATACTAGGGGTCAGCAATCTTTTTTTCACTATGGGTCAAATTGTAAAATTTGACCCTAGTGCTCACCAGTTACTGAATGGGTCACACTGATATGATGATACTAATAAAATAACATACTCAAGCATCAAGAGAGTAAATAAATTTTCACATGAGGCACTAAGAGTAGTTCACAATGCAAGGTCACAATATGTGTGTATTAAATATTGTATAAATAAAAACACAAAATGGAATTAACTTATTTGCTTTCTTATTTTTAAAAATTTAGATTATTAATTTTCAAATACAAACTTTTTGTAGTTACTCAGTGATTTGTGGGTCATAGATTATCTACCTGATATAAACCTAATATAAACCACTTTTTTATTTGTAAATTTTGTCTTTCGTGAAACCATTCTGCAACTTATAATTGTAAAATAAAATATATATAACAAATATATATCCATGTGAAAGATCTGTATTTAACATATTCTAATAGATAATATCATTTGTTTTGGATTCATCATTGAACACAATATAGTATAAAACAGTATATAGAAGTCAATCTTATGTTTACCTCTCTAATTTCAGTACTTATCAAAATATTCCTATACAAAAATAATATATATAATATCAATACTGAATTACAGTATGCTTTTATTTCTGGTTTAAATTTAATGTTTAGCAGATTTTTTTTATCTTTTCAATATATATATATATGTATATAATATTCAATAATATAATAATGCATTAAATTTTATATTTTTGTTTCTCTTATCACAGAAAATACATGTGCTGCTACAAAAGTAGAAATTAAAACATCAATTTATCTATAAACTGGAAACCAGTTTCAACAGAAAAACTACATCAACTAGAATAAGAATTCATAAAAAGAATATTCCAGTTTTAAATTAGAATCATTTCAAATAATTGTTAATATAATTATATTAAGTTAAAATCTAAAGAGAATTACTCTCAAACCCTACTTTGCATTATTCTGGTTTGTATTTTTTTCAAAGTTTCATTAAAAAATAATTAAGACAACATTTTACTTTGGCTTATAAAATTCCATAGCCCATTTGCATTATTGCAGGAATCATTTTTCCTTTGGTAGCATACCAGCTTGTATTATGTGGCTTGATTACTACTTCCAGTATGTTTGCACATATGTATTTCTAGTGCTGCAATATGTAAATACAAATAAAATTCATTTGCCCTGATATTCACCATATTTAGGAAATTGGTAAAATTGTAGTCCTGACATTTTCTTTTTGCTATTAGTGCAACCAAATACAACACAATGTGGCATAATGAAAATTTTGTAGATAAACAGTTACATTAAATTAAAATAAATATATTTTTTCAAATCGCATGTTTTCTCACTTAATTTATCAAATCCACAATGATAAGTTGACTCAGCATTTACATCATTAACATGACAGTAAATTAGTAAATGGAACAGACCAATGAAATTTATGAGCATACTCTAAACAGTGCTCGGATCTAGTTAGTGCGGCCCGATTGGAATATTTTTCGCAGGGCCCCTCAAAATATGGCTTATATACATAAATAAAATAAGTAACATTTATAAATAAATACCCATTTTTGTTGGCTGGATTGGCTATGTGGAAACGATTTGACTTTCCACTCTGGAAGACCTGGGTTCGAATCTCAAAAACATTTATCATGATCACGAAGTCGGCCCTTCCGTCGATCCCCCTTATCCTTAGTCAGGATTAGCAGTGAATCCACATCATATAGTCACATAGACCGAATGCAATGGTTGTTCCTACACAGCATGCAAATGCGATGTATTGTATATGTGGGAATTCTGAATATTCACTGCAGCTTTAATGAAAAATGCTCAGAATTGTCACATATGGAACACAATCCATAGAATATTCCCAAGCCACATGTCGTCAACATCCGTTATCGGCAAAAACCAATGAACAAAATCCATTTGTGCCTGCAAGTCTCACAATTTCAACTGTTGCATAATATGAATCTTGTAGGGCAAGGGTTCCCAAAGTGCAGCCCGCGGGCCAAATGAGACCCTCAAACCCTAGAAATGCGGCCTGCATGTGAGATCATTATTTATATTCAATAGAATATAATTTATAATATTTCAAAATTAAAAAAATCTAAAATGCATTAACTTTAATTCTTACTAAAAATGATGTACAATTGAATTTCATTAGGAATGCTTATGTTATAAGCAGAATTATATTATAACAAATCATGTATGAACTATACACAGTGTTATATATCATTTGGTTTATTTGTATCTTATACATTTTTTGACGACTTCAGATATCACATTACTGTTACAATATTATTGCATTGCATATTATACTTCTTTTTAGTCATAAGATGATGGCATCATATTATAACAATATTGCTAAAGCTGTGAAGAATAAAACCTAAAAGTTTCCTTTATTTTTACTTAATTTCCATTATATTTATTTATTTTCCATATATTTATTTCCTTATACAGTTAAAGAATTGTCTCTTTTCAATGAAATTGTAAACATTATAAATATAATGTTAAATTATTATAATTGTAAAAATGAATTTAAGTAATATTTTGTGAACAGAAAAATAGGATTGTTTGGTAGCTTTATGTAAATGAGTTTGAGTGCAACTGGCCTTGTAAGTTGCTTACTTAGAACAGCAATGAACTTGATGTACTTGAAGTGATGTGAATCAAAAACAATGTTAGGCTTAGTAATACTGATGAATTGTCAATCAACCAGATAGATATTTTCTTGTAGTATTGTGAGGAAGTTAACTCTGACCTATCCTGTTTATTATTTTATGATGCTCTTTTATTATTTATCGTTATTTTCAGTATTATTTAATGTATTATATTTTAGTTTAAGAGTTAACTTACTTTCCACATTCTCTGTCTCAGTATTTAGCAATCATGTGTTATGGAACAGGAACCCGTCTTCTGTACAAGTGCTCTTGGTTAGTGACGTCATCTAATGTAGTTTAAGAGTTAACTTACTTTCCACATTCTCCGTCTCAGTATTTAGCAATCATGTGTTATGGAACGGGAACCCGTCTTCTGTACAAGTGCTCTTGGTTAGTGACGTCATCTAATCTAAATAATTTTACCACTGAGCCGACATGAGAATATAAGAATGATCTCTTATCGATGTTTTGTTTGGGGGTTTTTCAAGAGAAACATCACAACCGGAAGAAAATCTTTGCATTCGCCCATCAACTATGACGGAAGAGGAATTTTGGGAATGGATGACTGTAGATGAAAATATCATTACATCTGCTAGACAGACAGAAGATGACATATGTGAGCTCATTATTTCTAGATTCACAAGTGGCAGCAGGAGAGTGTGGAGTAGAAGAAAATGACGACGATGCTGTGGAAACGTTTCAACCTCCAGCAGCGACTGAAATGCGTGCGCGTTAGAAATTTTGCAATTTCTAATGCGCACAGGTCAATGGATTTCGTGAAACATTATGAATATGAAAAATATATTAATGGAATCCTCTGAGAAAACCAGAAACAAACCATACTTGAGAATTTTTTTAAATTATAGAAAATGTGTCTGACATTCTGTTAATGCATTACTGTACATTTCTATGTAACTTGAGAATTTTTTTAAATTATAGAAAACGTGTCTGACATTCTGTTAATGCATTACTGTACATTTCTATATAATATGATTGCGTGAATAAATTTATTTTTTATTGGTGAAGGCATACTGTAATTTCTGGTAAATAAGCTCCGGCTTAGATGACTTAAAAATTTTATTTTTGACGAGTGCAGCCTATACAATGTAGCGGTCTATCCCGTAAATTTTTAATTTTTTAGGTACTGTACAGTACTTGCTATTGAGTTTTATTTACTGGTAACAGCTTTCTTTCATGTTTCGTAATATTAGAATTTTTCAGCTATTGTTATCAATCAGTTAATATTATCATTCTATCTTTAGCCCAAAGTGATCACAATAAGCAGCATGCACTGTAAATATTTTAAATAATTCTTTATTCCAATTTAATAGGAATCATCTAATAAAAGCATCAACTTTGGACCACCAAAAATTAAGTAGAGGCCTATCCCGTAAATTTTTAATTTTTTTAGGTACTGTACAGTACTTGCTATTGACTTTTATTTACCGTTAACAGCTTTCTTTCACGTTTTGTAATGTTAGAATTTTTTGGCTATTGTTATCAATCGGTTAATATTATCATGCTATCTCTGGCCAAAATGATCACAATAAGCGGCGTGCACTATAATTGGATTTTTGGATATTTGAATTTTGATTAAATAAGTTTTGTGGTTATTTGAATCTGTTTTATTGTTGTTTAAATAAAGCTTTGTTTACACTTTTGTAAGTGTTTTCGAGTCTAATAAATTTATATTTTTGTTATGTAACTTGTTTTGAGAATTTATTCAATTTATTAATATAAGTTTCTAACTTCATTTAGTTGCCTAGATCTAACACTTATTTGTTACTTATAGTTATAAGTTTTCCAGTTGTTCGTTTTTCCCGGAGAGGTGTTAAGTTTTGATAGATTGTTTTGTTTAGGTTAGGTTAATTAGATTACGCCGCCATATCCTCATGGGATATACTGTATCTGGCGGCGGCCACTTGTAGAGCCCATCACAGGCTGGCCAACACCTGTGATGGGGTCAACAGGATGGTTGAAGGGTGAAGTTCAACGGGCCGGGCCCGGACCCCTCCTGAAAAACTGGAGGTGTGGGACCCGGATTTGAACCCGGATCCTCCAGGGTGATAAACCAAAGCTTTACTACACGGCCATCCGGCTGACCATAGATTGTTTTGGATTTGATTATATTTAAGTTAGAAAGTAGTAAAAGACCTGAGCTCAGGCCGGACTCTGGATTTTCTGAATCGTTAGACCGTTAGGTTAGTTATAATTATTATTTGGTATTTGTTAAAATTAGCGACTTTTCAGTATGACTGTTGCTTCATAGTTTAATTATTTTAAAATTTATTTGATAATTGTATTGTTGTTCAATAACTTTATTGCTGTTTTTATTTATTGGTTTGATAATTAAATAAGTTATTTTTACTAACTTGTGCTTTATAATTATTTCAGTAAAGTTTATTAACATTTTTTAAGTGTTTCTGAGGATTTAATAAATTATTTTTGTTACCTAACTTTAATTGTTTTGCTATTTCCTTTACAAGTATGGTAACTATTTTTGTCATTTTATTCTAATAATGTTCATAATATGGTTAACAATTGTGAAGTTCTAGTTGTTCATTGTCTTTTAGTGTTAGAATATTTATTATTTTGGAATTTAAATTTTCAGTAGAAGAGTTGGCCAGGCAGTACTCTGGAAATATTGCAGTCTTATTCTGTTAAGTTATTGTTAATCTCAAAGTTTGTGACTTTGCAAAATGTAAATAAAGTAATCACTGAAATTAATTCACATTCACACTGGGAATTTTTGAATAAGAAATTTAAGAAATGAATTAAGAAATTTCTTGTTACATAAAATCTGATTTATTTAAAGAACTTTTTAGTTCCAATTACTTCCATAAACCAGAGAATACATGTATTTTTATTTCTAGATTATTTAGTGATCAATATTTGATGACAGTCTATTTTCAAAAATATCATAACCCATTATATAAATATAAAACTGATTTTTTGTACTGAGATCTATATGTATTATTCATTCATCTGAAAGACAATGCTCTAAATGTTTAGATGATGTTTCAGTTGTTTTTCACTTTCCACACAATAATATTTAAAAATTTTATATTCTTACCTACAAATGATGAGAAACTGATCTATTTGTTTATCATTAAGATTATGAGATGGAGTATAAGCTAATGTTTCTAAATCTTCTGATCTTCTGTCATCTTCATTAACTAATATAAGAAAATAGTTTTTAAATTTAAATATTTATGTATAAACAATTTCTGAAAACACTTTTAAGAATGTAAATAGTTTAATTTTTTCCATTCTCAGTATCCAGTTATGAATTTGGTATATTTTTATTTTATCAATCTTTACAAACCTAGAAAATATTTTGGCATTAATTATGGCATCAATTATATAAAATTTATTTAAATTTCATGCATTATTTTCATATTGGATATATAAAACATTTATATAGAAAATATATTAAAACAATAAAATTTAACAGTAGAAAACTTGGTCTGCATTTTCATGAATTCTAAATTTTTCATTTATTTATCAAGTAAAATACTATGCAGTTATTTGCAAATGCTAAATTTACACACAGAAAATTGTGGAAGAATTAAACCTTATTTGAACTTAAAGTATTTTCAGAAAATATTACAAAATTTTATTACAATCAATTGGAAATTGATATTTCTAATTTTAACTTGAAACATATTTACCTAAAATAACTGAAAATAATTTAACATTCCTTTATATAATGTAATATGCAATAATATAATAATATACAAAAATCAATTTTATAATAAAATAAAAAATCAAAATATTTAGTTTCCACATATATAATGCATGAAATATTTACAATAAAAATTTTATAACACTGATTAATTTATTAATACAGAATAAATTTTAAAACATCAATATTCTGAAATCTCTTTTTCTAAAATTCATGCATAAACAACTAATAATATCAAAGACTTCATCTTTGTAAACTTCAATGATAGTAATCAAGACTGTCCAGTAATATTTAATTGAATATGAATATTTCACTGATTATTAATTTGTCCTTAGATCCATGATGATATCAAAATAGTATGATTTTTTCATAAAAATAATATGTAATAGATATATGATAATTTGATCTATAAAAATTGATATTATAACATTATTATGCCTTGTAAACAAATGCTATTATTCTGAAAATCATTTAAATACCATTGAATATAGCAGTAAATGCAAACAGTACTGATAATAAGATAAACTAACATAACCTACACACATAAAAGTTGTTTTATAACTTCCCTCTCTCTAAAAAGCTATTTTCAAAGTTTTAACAAAACTACATGGTTGGACCTATAATCAAAGACATATGTAAACTAATTATTTTTCCAAAGGTTTTATTTATTATTCAAAAGAAGAAATTTATTCAGTCAAACCCCAATAACACACCCCCTGTTAAGCTGCCACCCCCACTGACCACCAATAAATTTGGCAGAACAGATCTTCCCTATGTTAATGGAAGAGGCAAACTCTGATAACACACCATCTGGCATCCACCAATAGAAATATCTAAACAAATATTCCTTTGGTATTGTATTTATCCTCGTTAATCCACCAGAGACATATGTGAAATTTTTGATTACTTTTCTTTTTTGTTAATAACTTAGAGTTTTCTTGAAACTTTTTTTCTAACATAAGTTTCAGGGCCCCGAAATTTTAATCGCTTGGGGCCCCCACTTGACTTGATCCGCCACTGCATCCATTTGTTCAAAAATAGATATAATAAAGTTTAGAAGTGACATAAAACTCAAATCTAATTAACGAGTGCTACTTTAGCAAATAAGCTGTTAAGTGTACTATATATTATTACTAATAATGTTTAATTTTTCAAATAAACGAAGAAATTTCTCTCAGAAAACTGTAATTATGTCCTTTTCCATTTAATTATATGAATTTTCTTATAAAATTCTATGTTAGACTAGATTATTTATCAGGTCACATTTGGTTATATTAAACCTGATCATATTTGGTTTATATTGTACCTAGCAGAGGCTATTTTTGAAGCCCACCAAAATTGGCCGGATTGGTTCCATAGAAACTCTTCTGCGTTCCACACTGAAAATTAAAGGATAAGGTTCAACGAGCCAAGCCCGGACCCTTCCTGAGAAACTGGAGGTGGGGATTCAGATTTGAACCCGGATCCTCCAAACTGATAAGCGAATGCTTTTCCATATGACCATCCAGTCGGCATAAAATTCTATATATTTTTTGATTATAGTCTATTTTCAGTTGCGGATATGATTAAGCTATTTTTATAGCTGCTATTTTATGTCATTTTCATCTTTATATAATAAATATTAATCGTCATGTTAAGAGATTGCTATTAATTAATTACACAATTGTGATATTTTTCTGTATGGTTTTGCGTCGCTATCTATTCAGTGAGTACTAAACAGCATGACCTTTCCATGCCCCCCACGGCCGTTGACAGCCATGGCGAAGTCAGCCATCAGATAGAAATAAGATTCAACGAGCCTAGCTTGGACCCTTCCTGAAAAAACTGGGTGTGTTGGACTCGTGTATAGAACCTGGATCTGGGGCGGCCATCCGGCCAGCACAGTTACGGGATTGGATGGAAAAAAATAGATTCCATTAACTAGGTTCTCGAACTCCTCACTAGAAAAGTCACGAAAACTAAATTCCAATTATACAAATGATCTTACATGTGAAAAGCTAAATTTGATTTTTGCTGAATAAAGCTATTTCTATTTTCAAATTCTGCAACTAAAGTATATTTACATGCCGTAACTATAACTTATTCTATTGTTTATTTTTCTATTTTCGCCATTTAATGATTATTAACTGGTCAAGATCAATGCCCATAAATAGCTGTTTCGAGCAAAATGGTGGGATTGGATGGATAACTGAAGCATTAAATTAGTTAGTTAATTCAGTTTTACCTCTGAATTTACGTATTGTATATATATAATGGCGATGATTTCAAAGTTTACCGCCTCTGAGGATTCAGGATAAATTCCGGGTCCCATACTTCCAGATTTTCAAGAGTTTGGGCTCGATCCGTTGAACTATCCTTCAACCTCCCGATTAAAGGTTCATGGGTGTTGGTCAGCCTGTGATGGGCTTTAAAAATGGCTGCCGCTAGATATAGTATCAGGTAACCAAAAAATTCGTGCAGTTTTTATATATTTTAACGTCATATTTTAAGAAAAACTATATGGGATACGTAGACTATTTTTATTATAAGATGAATCTATTCCTTTGTTAAATACCGTTGTAGAAAATTTTTTAGACTTTAAGGGTGAACAGTGAAAAATTATTAAGCATAACTGAAAGCATCACGAACTTTTTTGATGGCCTGATATATCTCTTATGCAATATGGCAGCTTAACTCAAAGCTAATCTAACATGGTCCGATCCATTGATCCTCATTCTTCAATCTTTTGGTTTATTTCATCACCGCTATGTCTATTCTGTGATGGGAAGCTTCTGGTAGGGGTTCCTATTTTATAATCGGCGATGAGTTATTCTATATCGACTGGATGGCTGCCGCTAGATATAATATCAAGTACTAGGGTAGAAGCATAGCATGCTTCTACCCTGGAGGATCTAAGTTCAATTCCGAGATACTCACTTCCAGTTTTCTTCAAGAGTCCAGACTCATGTCATTGAACCCCACCAGACTGACAGCTGATAACATCAAAATTGTGGGAGGCCTGTGGTGGGCGCCGCAATGCCCCACTGCTTAATATCTATCGAATGGAAAGCAGCGTTAAATCGTAAGAAATATAAACTATTCAACATTATAATCTGTTTTTTATTTTAAATCACTTTCCATTCATTGGTTATATGAGAGGAAACTATAACAAACTCCTCATTTCTGTAGTAAATTGATCAATTAGGTGAGGAATGGGATGGATCATTCCTGGATTCCCTTGAAATTTTAGATATATATGCCAAAATAAACTGAAGATTCTCCAAATGGAGAAGAGATGCCATATTATGCGATCTTCTAATGATTGTCCATAAAGAGACATCATAACAGCTTAACCTACATATTTGATACTACTTTACGTTGATAGTTATAAGCGCTTGTTTCACTTAATTCACATATTATAAGGTAATTGCTATTTATTGTGTTGCTTTTAAAATATTGAATGAATAATAATTTAAAAATTCTGAATCATTTTATTTCCTTTAACATATTTTTATAATATATCTAACCATTATAATCTATCTGCAATTTGTTTTTTAGTTCTGTATCCAGTGAAAACAGTGATCCTCGAATGGAAGCAATTCGAAATCACCAAAAACATCTTCTTGGCGCAATTCCACGTTATAGATAACTCGTTTAAGGCATGCAACAAAACTTATGACATAGGTGAGTATTTTCTCTTCATTCTATAGATGCATATATTAAAATATTGTAAAAATTAAAGCAAGTAACACTACTAGTTAAAGTTTAATCCACAGCAACATTAACTCATAATAATTCAAAACAGAACATCATATACGAGTAACAGTAATTAAGGACCTTGTATGAAGAACAACTCAACTGAAGCAATAAGAAAAAGTGGCAACAGGAAATTCTCTTGTTTTTAACCTGTTTATCAGTATTTTAACTTTTACAAGTTGTACACATGTTTAATTAAATTCTTTCTGATTGTTTATTAAGTGACAGGACACGTAAAAAATGCACTTCTTATGAAAGAACTGATAGGATTGCAGCTTTCTTCAGATGTTTATTGACTTCATGAATTGACATCTTAAACAAAAATTGATTTTTCAGGAAAATTCTCCTGCCTCGAAGGAAAAATAAAACTGCAGAGAAGACTCGGTTATTACTTAATCAATCGCTTTGCACCGAGTGTTCTGATCGTCGTAATGTCTTTCGTGACGTTCTGGATTCCAGCTACGGCTTATCCTGCTAGAGTTACACTAGGCGTTACTTCTCTTTTGACCATCGTAACCCAGCAGTACCATAATACCAAATTCTCAGTTTCTTACGTGATAGCACTCAATGTTTGGATGCTAAGTTGCATAGCCTTTGTATTTTTCAGTCTTCTAGAATACGCTCTGGTTATTTCTTTCTTGGACAAACAGCGAGCTGTCAAGGTGAGTATAAAATTCGTTTTCCTTCATTTTTTTGAGATACTTAAAATCGCATTTTTCAAACAGGAAGATAACGCAGTAGCTGTTAAACAAGAAATCAACAATCGGAGACCTTTTGGAGCCATCGTGCAGATCAGCCACGCCAAACTGGATAAATTTTGCAGAGTCGTGTTTCCATGTCTGTTTGTGCTCAACTGTTTCGTTTACTGGTTGGTATACGCCAAATAAAATTTTAAAAAAAAGGAAAATCTGCAAAAGTTTCCGTTATACATCTGTTCCGATTTCACGAATTTTCCGTCCATTTTTCTACAAACAGTTAACGTGACGAATGAGCGTAAATCACACGAACAACGTCACGTTATCTTCGAATACACGATACTTGTGCAATTATATTCATCATGTAAATTAGGTTTTATAACTTTTCCCATTTAATAACTTGGTTGAATCAATAATTATGTATTTGTTATTCCGGACAAAAGTATACTTTTTATTAAGAACAAGTGAGGTTTTTTTAATTGATGAACTTATACATCTTAATATAATTTATTAAACTTGTTTTGTTATGTCAGTGTGTATATCAATGTTAAGTGATATCCAGCTCAAATTTTTAATGGTTGTTATCACTTAAAAATGTTCTTAAACTATTTAAGAAGTGTTGTACAAATAAACAGCATATCTGAATTTTGAAAAATTGCATCTCCTTGTGGAGTTTCGGATGCATTCTCTCTCTCTCTCTCTCTCCTCTCTAAAATAAGAGCTTTCTGTGCCATAACTTAAAGGAACTTTAACTGAAAGTTATCATCAAATTTATATCATGATAAATCATGCCAAAAATTGTATTTTCAGCACTTATTTAGAGATGAATCTGACTTCAGATGCCATAAATAATTCATTTTTAAACAAAAAATCAAAGCATCTCAAGCTTTGGCACCTGAAGATGATCTAAAATGGGTTGATAAGTGGATGGCTTGTCAAATTTTCCTGCAGCTTTAGGAATTATCATTATTTATCATCATTTTTTTAAATATTTTTCTCATTAAAAATTTCTTAATTGTTAAAAATAAAATTTGAAAAATATTTTCCTCATTGTTGCTCAATAATTATGAACTGTGATTTTAAAATTCTACAAGGTTCCTCTTGATAAATTTTGATTAAAAAAATAACATAAAATAAATATTTCTGTATATTTTAATGTTTAAAATATTTCTCTACTGTTAAATCATATTTTAATGATCACACTTATCATAAAAAAATATGTAAATAAAGCAGTTTTATGTTTATACCAAAATCATGTCTGGTACACATGAAACCACTGCTTCTACCAAAAAAATTTATTATTAAAATATTGTTGCACTAGTTGTATTTGCATGTTAACATGTTATGTGTATAGTAAGAATAAATAAATATTTAAATGTCCTATTCTGTAGTATGTATTGCTTTAAATATAACTATAGTTTGGCATTGGCAGAAACCATGTTACAAAGATGGACATTACAAGGTAGTAATTGTTGTACTTACCTGTTTATAAGTGAACGTTAAGTCCTTTGTATAAATCCAGGACATATGTCAAATGGTTAAGATGTTTCAAAAATATTTCTGTCCTCAAATGACCCAGGAAAGACATAAATGACACAGATCATCATCTGATAGAGTCTAAGGTCAGTTATTCTTGAATGGTTTCTAAGTGATGTTCCATTTTAACAAGAGATTTTACTAAACAGAAAAATGCAACTCTGCAAAAGAAAATTTGTTTATTTTAATTTTAAAATAATAAACATAATTATTATATTTATATTTTAAATTCATAAAATATTATATAATGTTTTTATATGGTATATTGTATTAAAATTTTATCATTGAAATAATTTAATTCTAATTATAATTCGATAATTTGCTTCTCCCTGTGCAATAATAAATTCACAAAAAATATTTATTCTAAAAAGAAATTTAAGCTTATATTTTGAAGTTAAATTCATGTTAATTTTTCATATAAAAAAAATTAAATTGTTATTATTTAAATAAAATTATGCATTTAATATTTTTATACATTATATTTTTACTTATTATCAAAAAATATGTTTAATTCTAACGAACAAAACCGAGTTCCTGACTTTGTCACAAGGTGTCGCTACTATATACATGTAGATGCTAACCTGTAATTTAACACAATAATGATTTTCTTTAAACAAAATAAAAAACTTATTCTTTATATTACTCTACTTTCTATAATAATAATAGTTTAATATTCTAAATTTTATTTAAAAATGTTGAAGAAATTTCATAAAATTTT
>AYEL01090205.1:0-38258 GCA_000484575.1 Olivierus martensii | reverse complement strand
AAAAAAAAAAATTAAATATATTTAAAAATGATTGATAAATATATTTAAGAAGAGTTTAAAAATTCATAAAACAAAATTATATTCCTGGAAGAGAGATATTTTTGAATCTATTTTTTTTTTTTTTAATCTTCTTTATCCCATCATTATATAAGTAATATAAAATAGCAAATTAGTTACTGTTAAAGGTTGACTGACCTTGGTTAACACGCACTTCTCCACGAATCAGAAAGTGGATTAACGAGTTTTCTAGTCAGTCCAGACTTCATTTTGCTCACAGAGTTGTAAGGAAGAAGACTGATCAAGTTGGAAAGCCGTTCGAGGGGTGAGAAACTAACAGTAAGAAGCAACAACGAGGAAAAAAAAACGCTCCACATGAAGTTGTTCAGGTTGGTAGAGTTTTGATATGGAAGACGAAACTGAAACCACTTTTTTTTATTTAGTTTTAACATTTTTTTAGAGTAAGATGTGGCGCCAAATGCTCTTTTTTTGCTAATTTAAATTCCTAGTTAGTGTGCCTGTTAGTGTAGACTACGCCTAATCACTTGCTAATGGGACAATAAAAAAGGTGTTTAGGAAGTTATCTGGTACCAGTTATATGTGGGAGTTATGACAACATAAACGAGGCGTTTCTTTTTTCCCAACTGCATATAGATTTATATAATTTAAGAAGAATTAACTGTCAAGTTGGAGTAAAAGTAACTGTAAAAACTATCGTTAATAGTTTTATTTGCCATTTCATAAGCAGAAGGATTAGTGAAATAATAAAAAATCGAGTTAGTGATGTATATTCGTCCTTCTTGATTATCAGTACCAAGTAGTAGAATCACACGAAGGACATAAAAAAGCAGGGTGTGGTGGGAATGCTTTCATCCACCTCTATATGCACTCATTTCTGTACATCTTAAAATTCTCCTGAAACCTGTTCGTGCAGCTGAATTTTAAATAATCGATATATATGTCTTATTGAGGTTAAACATTTTACTATTCGAATTTTTAATGAAGTGTTTGCACAATTTGTTACAAAAAATGATGAACTTTTACCGATAAAAACAGTTGCAATATAATTTCCAACTACCCGTTGACTGTTTGTTTAACTTATTCTACTTGTAAGAAGGGTTTTCGGAGTTTGTCGACCTCGATTTTCAGGTGGAAGTCATCGATATTTTAAAAAATCCAGTTCGTTTTCTATCATATCCTCAAGCTCTTATTTCTTAACTAATTTTTTAAAGAAGTTATGACCACTGAACCTATTTTAAATGCATTAATTGCACAACTACCTTAAAGTTCTGATGTGGTTTATAGGACAGGAAATGATCAAATATCTCAACCCCGAAAGTTGTTATTATTATTCTATCAAGGTTTTGATTTTTATTATATGACCACCTACCTATTTTGGGTTTTTCTAGCTTCCACTTATTTTTTTTTAAGGTTAAAAGAAACCAGTTCTTTCTAGTGAGTTAAAATGTAAATTTTTGTTTCTCTTTTCTCAAGGTAACAAATTCATTCTACGAAAAGGACGTACAACGGATGACAAATGAAAATTAACGAGTTATCTTTATACCGAATCGCATATTTGTGAAAAACCAGTTTTTGTTTTCACTACACTTTTTAGTGTGTTTACTGATCCTTGCACGTTTTAATTAGATCTATTCATTGAACAGCAGTAATCAAACTGCGACTTGGGTGCTAATGTCCAAAACGGTGCAATAATGGAGTAGAATAACGTTGGCAAGCTTTCTTAAAGTGCATTAAGGATTAACAATAGTGTGTAGAGGCAAAACAGCACAGCAAAGGATCGTTTTAGATCCAACAGTGAGTATAGTACCAATATATTATGCTATTTAAAACAATGTTTATTCAGCATATATGCTAGTGATCTTGAGATAGAAAAGTGATAAACCGTAAAGGAAATTGTGTGTAAATTTAATTTTATGCGTCAAAAACAGGAAAAAATTATTTTTAGTTGTATGTAAATTTGTAACACAAATGGTTCATTGATTTTGTACTGGATACCCCTATTTTTCTTGCACTTATGCTCCTAACTAGTATTTCTTGTGTAAATTTAATTTTATGCGTCAAAAACAGGAAAAAATTATTTTTAGTTGTATGTAAATATGTAAATTTGTAACACAAGTGGTTCATTGATTTTGTACTGGATACTCCTATTTTTCTTGCACTTATGCTCCTAACTAGTATTTCCTTGCACTTGATACTCCTAATTAGTATTTCCTTGTATTTGATGCCTTTAACTAGTATTTTTCTCGCACTTGATGCTCCTAATATTTTCCTTGCATTTGATACTCCTAATTAGTATTTCTTTGCACTTGATGTTCCTAACTAGTATTTTTCAATGCCTTTAACTAGTATTTTTCTCGCACTTGATGCTCCTAATATTTTCCTTGCATTTGATGCTCCTAATTAGTATTTCTTTGCACTTGATGTTCCTCGCACTTGATGCTCCTGATACATTTTTGCAATTGTTTTTTAAGTAAATGCAAAGTAGGCATTTTATGGCACTTACTAATTAAAGGCAATGCTTGCTTACGCTTGATTTTCTTGGCGGAAGAGCAAACAGGAAGAATCCGTATTTAAGAAAAAAAAATAGGAAATAGAACATGCACTTTAAACAAAATAAAAGCAATAGTTAAAATGTTAATTGTCGGATGCGTTCACGCTTTCTGAATTCGAAAGTCAAAGGAACAGACTTTTTTTTTTTCTTCTTCTTTTTCTACAAAAGAATCAAAAGTCAAAAAGATTTAGGACAATTTGAGCGTTTGACTGATTCCAACGTGATGAATGAGAGATGAATTAAATGTGTGATTTGAAAGTTCCGCATGTCGCTTATTCAACGGAGGATGTCAGAAATATCTTTTTACGCTATTTAAACAAAAATTTGATGTTCTTTGAACTTTGTTAGGAATTTAGCTAGTTCAAGCCTCGTTTAACAATAGCCCTTTTTAAATCTGTTCCAAACAAATACTGTTAAGATGCGCTAGTTAAAAAAGCTCGACTTTCGTAACTTTTTTTCTTCTTTTAGAGATGAAACTGGGACGAATAATGCTTATTAAATTCACGTTTAAACTCGTCTGATGAGTTATAAAATGGAATGTTGTTAATGTCATGCCCTTTTGAATGACTGCATGACACGAGCGGAACTACAAACTAGGACATAAGTTGTTCGACCCTCGATCAGATACCATAAACCACTTGTCAGACGTGGTTAAACGTTTCGTTTATATGTTAAAATGTTTTTTATAACTTAAATATCCGCGTTTAATTTTGCGTAACAAGTTAGATAAGATCGGTTAATTAAATTGCTACCTTTTATTTGTGTTTTAGCTGAAAAAAATAAACATTTGTAAATCGTCATGGATAGATACCACTGGGGAACGTATCCCGGGCGTCCTATGGACCATGGAGAATCCAGAACACCCATGGCTTGGCATTACAGAGACAGAACGCATCCACACTGGGATTACAGACCTTCGTCTCCTTCCTTAAGTTCCACCTCGACCGATTTTCAGGACAAAGCCCCAATAATGCAAGATCGCAGATTCAGAAACACTACACTCAGATCGACAAGAAGTGTTCCTGCTCTGAATTTAATACAAGAAACGTGTCCAGTTCACTCTCAGCTTCCTCATCCTTCAGGCGAGAATCTGAGGAGATATGGATCGATGTACGACATCAGAGCACCTCCGTATTATTCTGACGATGCCGAAGTATCGCAGAATTTGGAAAAGAAATCATTTCACGGATCTATGCCTTCTATACCCCGTTTTCCCCAACACCCTCATCTACCTCCTCATTTTATACCTCCCATGCCACGTCCTTATCCTTACATGTATCATCCAATGGGACCAGATCCATTTTCCTACAGGATGTTTCCACCTGTATTGAATACTAAGGATCCTAACGATTCTTATAAAATTTTTATGCCAGGATTTATTCCCAAGAATGTTTCTGATCCGTACAGTATGGATCAAGTGTGTTGCAAAGGACATCTTATAGTATTATGGGTTATACTTGGTGTTGTTACAATAGGAGTGATATTAGGTATTGTGTTGGGAGTGATGCTAACATAAAATTTATAAAATTCATGAAATTATCTGTAAACTTTTATTAAAATTTATTTTTTTAAAGAAACTCGTGTCTTTTTTTTTTAATATATATATTTTTAATAAAAACATTTCTCATTAAAAATTAAATTATGTCAATAAACAGATAGCAATCACATTTAGATATTATTTTAGATGTATAGTTATTTTAGATAAGTTAAAATTAGGGTATGATATTATAATATTTAAAAATATATATATATTAATTCAGGTACATAATTTTCCTTAATAAAAATGAAAAAAACCATATTTCAGAACAGGTATGATTTTGCATTTCTGAATAATTTTAATTAAAAAGTACATATAAATCATAGTTATTATTCATTAAATGATAACTTTTATATAAATTTTTACAACATTTGAAATATTTCTAAAATGACAAATATGTAAAATCTTATGATAATTATAGGTTTTACAAAGACAATAAATAATCTAAGTTTTATCTACATCTAGAATTTTCATTATATCAAATATTTCCTATTTTCAACAATGTTTTTTAAAACATATTACATAAGTGAATTAATGCAAAAAAAAATTTCTTATCTAAAATTTAATATTAAATACACACATTTCATGGTTAAAACAATGAATGATACAAAAATTAGTTTATGAGAAAATTTTCCTGAGTTTAATAAGTCACAAACGAGTTCATTTGTACCAATTAACAAAAACAATCATATCAATTCTTGGAATATACAAAATTTGAATGTTTGTTTATTTTTAACATTAAAATAAGAAAACATTTAAAATTAAAAAGAAACTTTTCTTAAATTGTAATCAATTTTTATTTCATTAACTGTACATTATTTATACAAGTTAAATAAAGATATATTTTTTTTTTTTGTATTCAACAAACATAAAATTATTCACTTTTGTTAGCGATTGCTCCATCTTGATGACTTGCCAGACCACAGATTTCATTTTCAATGCTCTTTAGTGCCCAATGATGTTCACATATTTCTAATGCTTCCCATTCAGCCTAATAAATACAATGAATTAATAAAATTTTTTATTTATAAATGCATAAATAAAAAATTGTAACTTTATCATATACTAGTAATTAATTCATACTTGACATTTGTAAAGAAAAATACTAATATTAATAACAATATCATTAAGTATAATCAAAGCTCATTAATTTTACTATTTTTTTTAATCTCTTATGTTTCATAATTATTTATTTTTATAAAAATATTCAGAAAAATCACCTTGAATGCCTGTTTTGGATCTGGTGGCATAGCCATGGCAGCTCCAGACATTTGGTCCTGCATGGCACGAGTCTGATCAGCAGCTGGTATAAAAAATTGTTATTAATACAACCACCAAAAGAATTTTATCAAAAATAATATAAAAGTCTTATATTAAAAAGAATCAGCCATTTCTTATTATTATATAAAATATAATAATTAACTTTCAGATTTTTACATTAAAATTTATAAAACAATAATTCAAAGATAATTTTTACTTAAATTAGAAAACTATTCTATTACAGAAAACTAATTAATTTTATTATTAAAATATTAAATATTTTCTAACATAAAACAATAATGTTATACATAAACAAGTTAATAATAATATGGAAAAAAATTCAATTCCTATTTGCTAAAAATTATATTAATGCAAATTATTGCATTTTAGGTAGAATTAAGAATAAAATAGTTTTGTGATAACAGAAATAATATTATTGTTAAAACAAATTTTTTTATTTATCAATAACTAGTGACTGAGAGAGGAAAAAATGTCATGACAAAATAGGCAAATCATATTAAGAAAATTACTTATTGCAAAGATTTTCTTTATTTAATGCTTAAATACACTTCAGAATAATAATATTTTTTTTACTATAAACAGTATATATAGTAAATCCCTGAAGTTATGTCAAATCAAATTTGATATAAATCAGTTGATTGAAATACTACATAACCTTCTTAAATTAATAACTGTTATGCAAACACTAATAAATAACAAAGTAATTTTACATATTGCAAAACTAAGTTCTAAGATTTATTATATATAAATTTCAAAAATAAATTCCATAGTATATGATAATTCAATATAAAATATATAACTGTGTTGTTTTGGTATATATCAATCATATACTGTGAATTATGAGAGTAACAAATAACGAATGTTTTATTATAAATGTCATTAAACTGAAAGCATGTAATAAGTATAAAAATGGCAGATGATTGAGTAAGATATTCTTAAAGCCTCTAATGATGAAAGTTACCCTCTTTATGAACATTGATGATAATCAATTTAAATGATGATAAATCATAAACTCAGTATATACTGTATGTTTTTAATCAGTTTCACAATGGAGTTTTTGGATATGCATTATATATATTTTTTAAATTTAGAAAAAGTTCTCATCAGTTTGGCCTAGTATTTATAAACTTTTATCATAGATTGAATAGATTAATAATCTTGTAATGGTAATCTAGCCATGTTACCCAAGCTAAGTTAATATAAAAGTACTATTATTATGTATTTTCATCTTATTTTTTTAACTGATTCATTGATATTCACACACATTCATCATATGTTATTTGTTGATAATATTCATCTCAATGAACACTATCAACAAATATCAATAGATCAATTAATTTATAATGATCTACTGGATCATATATTTATTAAAGTTTTGATTAATAATTTTGAGAATTGATTATAGCTATATTACTTTGAATTATAATACTGCAGATAAAAAAATATTGAAAATTAAAATCAATTTCTGGAAAATATTAAATTAATAATAAAAATATTTTGTTTAAAAGTGTCAATATTCAGTTTGAGATAATGAGATAAAATAAATTGGGTTCAAATTCATTCTGCATATAAGAAAACTATAATTCATGGATTATGCAAGTATATTAAATTAATATGCTGTATAAAATATATATTTTGAAAAGTACAAGCAACAATTTATTAAATCAAAATTACATATTTTCATATTATATAATTGTTTGTATGACATTCAATATGTATACTGCATATAGTATACAGTAAACTAATCCTAAAATTCATCCTAAATATGATGAAAACAGATCATTTTAGAAAGATTCTGCATGTTAACATGCTTGTTTAATCAAATTTATTATTTTAAAGGTTATAATCAAAATTAAGTATCTGCAATATATCAATAACAGCCCTGACCTACTTACAAGTTTGATTTAATGGAAAGTGTTATTACAATATTTCAAATAAAATAAACAAGTGAGCATCAATTTCCTCACTGAAATAATTTTGATAGAATTTCATTGAGAATATATTCATAAGTTTAAATAGTGTGAATAAAATGTTTATAAATATCTTTAGTTCAAAATATTTATATTAAGAAGAAAATATACTACCATTGAAATATGTGTTTAGAACTAAAAGTTATAGTATGCTGACTGGACTGAAAAACAGATACATTAAATTCTATTAATGTCTATATCAGGGGTGGGCAAACTTTTGGGAGAAAGGGCCATACTGCATAAATGAAATATAACGTAGGGCCGCACTTACCCAACAATACCTATCCTTCACCATCTGACCCCCTCCACAGGTGTGGGTGAAACCCATGGTTGGAAGTGATCCTAACCTACAAAAGGGCAGGATCACATGCCCTTTTGTAATGTATCTGATTGGAAAAGGACAAAACAAAATAGCAAAAAAAAACTCCCAAAATCCTGCCACCACCTATTAACTGTCTGAGGTGATAAAATTCTCTTAGAAAATTATGTAGCCAAAATAGAAAGATCTTAAGAGGTGCATTTGTTGACTAAGATATTATAAAAGGGTGACATGTTAAGCCAATTTTCTTAGTATATCAGCTTTCATTGGCCATCATATGAATCATGGGTTTGAATAATGTCAGCAGTCCGAAAAAAGTGAAACGCCATTTTCAGAGAAGCTCGGCAGAATCAAAATTCTTTTAAATTATATATTAAAATTATAATTTAATCATTTTAAATTTGAAACAATTAAGAGCATACTTGTTTAGGAAATTACACAAATACTAAATACAAACACCGTGAAATTACAAAAGGTATTGAGTTGATTGATTGACAAAATGATTTTATTTGATTTTGAATGTATTATGCAACTGATTTCTTATGCAATGATGTTTATTTTGGTTAACGGTTAATCAAATCATTTTTAATATAAAAACTTTACAGTTATAAAAAAAATTAACGTAAAATATTTTAATGGTAAATGTTTACTTTTTTAAAAGTTTAAAATTCCTAATAACAAAACATATTTTAAAAATTATCTAATTAAAAAAAATTAAAGGATTTTTACGTAAATTGTGATTATTATATATTTTTAATCTATTAAGACATTAGCATTGTTAAGCGAATTGATTCATTAGTTCTTTAAACAATGTGTCTGTGTGTCTGTCGGTTATAAATAGACCTACAAGTATATTGAATAACAGGATACTAAAGGATTATCTAAATGCATTAAATTAACACCTGATTGAATCAGCGACTGAAAGGAAGTGACGCAACTTGTTAAGAAGGATGTTGTTGATGAGTTGTCACCAGATATATCGATAAGACTCCACCTAAACCATAGAGCATACATAAGCCAAACCTATTGTTTAATAAACCATTAGGATTGTTTTTACATGTATGAGTAGTCTGCAGTTTCGCTACTGACGTGATAAAACCGGATACGGTTTTGCGTGACAACATACAAGTTGAAAGATTTATGGATCAAATACTATCTATTGGAGAAGTAGAATAGAATCTTGAAACAAAATAATTTCGTTTCTTCTGGGAAAAATTATTCTATATATTTTTTTTTTTTTTTATTCCGAAGATGACAAAAGGGAATCGAAGTTTTTTCTTTTGAATTATTTTATTTTGTTACAGATTATGAGTTTGTTCCATAAATAAAAATGCAGAATAATAAATATAAATATTTTATTATTGAGGCTAATTATATCAATATTACTTTAGTTTATTATATTTAATTTTTTTAATAACATGAGATATACAGTATTGACATAAAAATTTAATGATAGTCAAAATCTGTATTTAAAGTTTCTTCATAAATAAAAAGTTATCTAAAAGACATTAATCTCTTTTTAAAAATTAGTTTTGATCCCCTTTTTATTGAATTTTTATATAAAACTCATATCTTAATTAAAAATTATTATTATTATTTTAATCGATGTAAAATTCCTATTATGAAGCAGTAATTATATGATCAAATTTTTGTTCTTATTTCTCATAATCATAAAAATATAATAAAGTATAAATATGTTATAATTTTAATCAAACTTATCGGCTAAATAATCTGTTTAAAAGCCTTGAAGAAAAGAGCAAAAATATTAGAAATATGAACTGTCTACAGAATATAATTTTTTTATTTTTAATTTATTAAATTCTTGAAAAAAATATTGAAACTGGGTCATTTAATTTTATTACGAATAAAGTTGAGAAAATAAATTTTTAATCTGATATCGGTTCAGTTAGATGAAATATTTATATTTTAAGATAAAAACAAACATTTTATAATAATTTTCTCAATTTGATATTTTATATTATTAAATAAGTAAAAGATTTTAAAAAAATAATTACTAAATAATTTTTTTTATAAATCCAATAACATATATCAGTTTGATTGTGATTAGTAATTAGCATATACAAATAATCATTTAAAAGACTGACAATCAACAACAAAGATTTTTTATCTTTGCTTATAAATTGGGCAATGTAGCCTGTAGATATTTCTTTGTGACATTTAAGTTGTCTCGCTTTATTTTATTATAAAAAAATCATGTTATTTTACATTAATAGATTTTACTCTCGACTTTACTTGATCTATAATAATATTTTAATTAACAAATATATCATAAGATACATGAAAAAAAATCTTAGAAAGTTTTAACACTTAAAAAAACTCTAAAAAGTACAGATTAAGAAATATTTCAATGGCTTTTTTATTTAATAAAATATGAAAAATATTCCAAATAAAATAATTAAGAGAAAAAATTATGAAGTTAATAATATAATTTATTAACTTTTCTTCGAATTTAAACATTCTTCTATCACACATTTGCGATATTTTGAATTCAGGAAGTAGATTGTAACATAGACAAGGCTATTATCGTTTAATATCATCCAGACAAGCAAAAAGACCCACTAACCAACTACCTCTTTTTTACTAGAGCCCCGGGGAAAGTTATGATGTCATATCCGTCATCAGTAAAAGTTACGACCGTCGGTATTACCATACAATTGATTTCACTCTGTTGAAGATTCGTGATAGTTATCACGCACTTTCCTGTGAGAGCTTAAGAAACATGCACTCATTCATAAACTATAAATTGCTCTGCTTTATAACCGTAATAAGATTTAATGACGTAACTAACTTCTTGTAGATAACTTTCGATCATCTGATTTTCTAAGCAGATTAAATACAGATGTGAATATATACATATTTTTCTATTATTCTAACTATGATTTAAAAGTCCGTTAAGTCGATAAAAGTCGGAATAAAATTAGCATAACTTAATGTTTATTTTTTTTATCTCTAGCGTCAATTATTTTTCTCTTACGCGAACGTAATAAAAAATTTTGACTTGTTTTTCACTTTATATTTTTAGTAAAATTACATAACAAAGTGATAATTTTATATATATTTATACCGAAGATTATGATCTAAACTTATCTAATTTAAATATTAACAAAGAGTCGATAAAATAGATATAAGAAGCTACTATAAAAAATGATAATGTAAAAGAAAGTTAACGTAAATAACAATATATTAAAAAAATATTTGATTGTTTTAATTTAATTAAAATAACGCCGATATTTATCTTCAGATAAAATTTAATAAACTTTTTAATGTTTTTCAAATCTTAGAAACAAATTAATTTTTAATTCTATTTTTATTTTATAAAATTTATATTAAAATTTATGATATCCCAATATTGTATGTCTTGGATATTATCACAGTATTTATAGTATTATTTTATAATCCTTTATAATTTTATTCATGTTTTATGAAGTTTTTCATTGCTTAGTAATCATAGCTTGCATGATGATAAGTGAATACTGAGGAATTTTATAGCCTTTGAAAGCATTAAATTCCTAAAACTTCTACATCGTCATCATTGTTAGCACTATTGATTAATTTATTTTACTATAAGATACAAATTTAAAATTTATCATTAACTGCAAAAATTTTCATTATTTCGTTGGGTTTAATTCACAATTTTCCAATCTTAATTTTTCCTTTTGTTCAAGAACATTTTACTTCACTTTTGTTACGCTTTAAAAATTATTCTCATGCCAATTAACATTTAATCTCATTCTTACCTAATATACAGACTGTAACAGACATTTACACGTGTATAAAATTAACATTTGGATAAAAAATTTATTAATCTTTAATCGCTTATTACAAAGAAAGCGTTTAGACTAGACTAATAACTTTCTATTTATAAGAACAAACGAAAAAATATCATTTATAAATCTAGTTGTCTTTATTGATTGACATTGCGATTCCTCCCAGTTTGTACACGCAATATAAAACTTCTTATCGTCATAAGTTCGAAATTTCGTTTTTTAGGAACAGCTGCCTAATCGCAACAACAAGATCCCATTTCTGTTAGGTAAAATTGGAAGAAGCAACCAACTATAATATTATGCGATTCATGCAACATTCTTTTAAAAAATTCGCTTATAAATGCAGCAACAAGTGTTTTGAAAATATTTTTAATGATTTATGTATTACATGAAAAATTTTCATACTTTATATTCAGTCGAATATTTAAGAAGAAGAAACTATTTTTCATAAATGCATTCCAATTCGATGATATCAGAATCATTATAGCACTGGAGGATATCCGAAAAATTATTTTAATCGCAATCGATTGAAGAAATTGGTAGAATTAAATGCTAAATAGATAGGAGTAAATAGGGGCAAATTTACAAAATAGTTTAAAATTACTTTCATACTCCATTTATCCTCCTATTTTCAATGATGCAGCCTTATGCCTCACACTAAAGGACAAGGTCATTAACTTAGTCATTTCTCTTCGAAGGGAAAATTTCCACCTTTTACTGCCCAAGTTCTGAACATCGTTCATCATCTTCACTTATCATGACAGTGGCAATTTGAGGATGAAGGAATATAGAATAAACACTCAAAATCATCTAATATACCAAATTCCCCTTTTTCAATAGACGATAATCAATAATAAAACAATGCTTAATTATCGTAGAAAATTTTTTTTAAGAATATTCTTACCTAAGCTTTTAGATGTCGTGATCTCAAAGAAGATAACGTTTTGTTGTTTAAATATACTCCATTTATTGAATGACAAGTAAAGACACTTGTTGAATTTTAATAAAAACGGAAAACATTTACACTCCAACAGCTCTTTCAGCAGTCTACTTGCAAATTAATACTGTGTAAGTTGCATAACATGCTTGTAAAGTACTTTAAATACTGTTTTGATTTATTTTTTAAAATAATATTATTATTATAAAAAATTCAGTGCAGCTGTAGAATATTTAAACTTTTATTTCTCTGTATAATTTATCCTTTCTTTTGACATTTTTTATTTTGAATATATATTTATATTGTAGTTACAATTGAAAGTTGCTTCAAAGGATAATTATTTTTATAATATTAAAATAATAGGATGAAAAAATTATATTTTTCTCCTAATGTATGTCAAATCCATTTATTATTATATTTTTTATTATATTTTCATTTGATAAAGAGAATATCATAGTTAATTTGTTCGGATTCCTTACGATTTAAGATTGAAAAATTAAAAAATAAGATGAAAAAAAGGAGAGCATAACTTGTCTTTATTAATCGTTTCATTAAAGATGCCAAGAAACAACTGACTTATTGTAAAGAGTATGAAACAATCAAGTGTTTAATAGAAAAGGACACAGGAGGAGATTGTGGGAGGGACAAGTCTCTCTCTTTTTTAAAAAGGACAAATGGAAGGGGTGTAGGCTGCTGCTAACATGTTCATACATATTAATGAAGAATAGTTTGAAGAAGTTGATATCTTATAAATAACGTTTTAAGAATTAATCTCTGGATATTAAATGTTACATACTCAACGGAATTATTAAATAAAAAACTGATAATAATTATTAAACTGAGTTTTTTAGTCATATAATTGAAAGAAAGAAATGCTTTTTAAAAAATTTCATATGAAATTAATTAAATTTGAAAGTAATAATATGTTCTTTCCAGAAACAAAATCGCATATAACTCTAATTATTATTTTGCTGTCAACTGAGTTCAGTTTACTAAATGACACGGCATACTTTAAAATAACAACTGGTATTTCCCCAGGCTTTCGAAGACAAGAAGGATCAACGGTCCAAGAGATACATGATAAAAAACAGTGTATTATAATTAAGCAGAAAGCGACGTCTTGACGGATCATTTATCAATGTCGTCTGTCCAGTCTGTTCTATAATTACACAGACTATAGCGAAACGAACGAAATCGTCTGAGAAGAGATTGCCAGGTATCCCACCTTTCGGTAATGGTAAGCAGATTGGACTGTTATTAAATATGCAATAGATATTGACTATGCTTGTTGAAAAGATCATCACGAAATGTCTTTATTTTCTTATTGTTAAAGTAAAATGTAACATTTCCCTATTTGATTTCGTCTATTTATATGATTTTATAAAATTTGTCATTAATAATCCCAAATTCAACTCTAAAGGTGTTTATAACATTTATGAGGATGAATTATTAAATTATTATGGTATAAAATTTGTCATTAATAATCCCAAATTCAACTCTAAAGGTGTTTATAACATTTATGATGATGAATTATTAAATTATTATGGACGGAATAGTTTTATGTGAAAATTTATAACTTTTCAAACGGAATAGTTTTATGTGAAAACTCAAACTTTTCAAATGAAGTTTAAGAATTAGAGGACCATTATGTTAATATTTTGCAGTTAAAAATGTCAAGCGATACTTGATAACCAATTTCCATTCCTCGTTCCAAGTTTATAATTGTATTTTTTGTCAATTTAAGTTCGCAAGTCCGTTTGTCTCAGTCGTTTGATAAAACCAATTGGTCTTCTTCATGTTTGACCTCAATGCTTGTTGCTTTCTATGTCACAAGATCGTTCTAAAGGCTCAGATATCTATGGATAGGATAAGTTTTTCTTCTTTTCTTATCTTCATCTTGTTCGGTTTGTTAGAAAAAGGATGCGATGTCACAAGTATGTGATTAATGAAAACAAGTCCAGAAGACGCCTTTTGCCTAAGGCAAATAACTAAAACTGATAGGAATACTTGTACTGTTAATTTTTAGCAAAACATTTTTGTTTGAAGTTATTTGATTAAAAAAAATTCGTTAAATCTAACGAAAAAAGCTAGAACATGTTATATAGAAAATTATAATTTATAATTTTAGCATATCTGATTATAAAAAAATGATTTTATATTTGATCAATTTTCTAGAAAATTATAAATGGATATTCTATAAATGCAATTTATAACAGCAATTTATTCCGTTTGTAAATATAAAAATGGTACAGTTCAAAAAAATAATTAATTTTTGCTTCCTCTCTCTTTCTCCCTGTTAAAAAATGAGATTTCGGTTTTTCTTTTTTTTTCGCTCACTATCATTTTAAGAAGTTAGCAATATCATCCAATCGATGCGTTAAGACAAACATAAATTATTCATTGCCTTCACTAACATATGTTAGTCTCGCTGAGGAAAAAGAGGATTGGTTATTTTCACGTTGAACAATAAATTCCAAAAGTTGCTAAGCTTGGTTTGCATAACGACCACAAATAATAAACATAGGCTAGGAACGTCGACAGATGTTCGTGTTCTCACTTCTATCATTGTATATCCCACTTTGCAATAGAATGAAACAAACCTTATTCCCGACGTGAATTTTAAGGAACTTTATTTAAAGGATTTCACTAAAACGTGACGATAATTTCAACATTAAACATGACAATTTAAAACAATTATACCGTGAATTGTTTTTTAAAATTAATTCGAGAGTTTCGACTTCATAAAAACCCCTAAAATTAATCTAAATATCGTAATATTTAATTATAAACTCTTAATATATCCATTTATTAAAATATTTTATTAGAGAGTTTCGACTTCATAAAAACCCCTAAAATTAATCTAAATATCGTAATATTTAATTATTAACTCTTAATATATCCATTTATTAAAATATTTCTTTTAAAGAGATATTTATTTGTAGTAAGAAATTTTAATGAAAATCGTTGTAAAATTATTCTTGCTGATTATTCATTATCAATGTTTTTCTGTGGTTTTACAGCAGGAGGCATCTACTTCGAACAGTTTGCTTGGGGCAAACTTTTTCAACCAATGTTGTGTTCGATACTTAGCTTCAGGGGGTAACTTCATGGACGAATGGCGTCGAGTGGGCGGTTGGTATACAACAACTTCAACTTGGGAATGGAAAGATAACAAAAGCCCAGTTTACCTGTGAATTTCTTTATTTTAGGTACGTATAAACATGTATACATATAAATACATATTTTCTAACAAAGCCTAAAACAAGAAAAGAATGTTATAAATCCATTTAAGATAAGTTTAGTAAATTTATATAAAATACAGTAAAAATATAATAACCAATAATTTTTAATATATTATTATTATTTTAACTTAACGAGAGGGTATATATTTAATTAGTCAGAATCAGTAAGTCCTTTCGATTAATCTAATTAAAGATAATTTATTTCAAACATGTTTGATTTTACATATTTTGTTTGACAGTAATCTCAGATGTAATCAAAAATCGCAGTTATATCGTTAGACTTGTTTGATAAAACTGACGTGTATAAAAGTTAAATAGGGAGATAATAATTAGTTATTGTTAACGACGCTATCAGTCATCTACGCATTAATATATATTGTGTCAAGGTTATAGGCCGATTAGTGAATTTTAATAGGCCTATTTCCTGAACAGATGAAAACTTTATTATTTTTAAACATTTCGAATAAAATTTATATTAATAAAGTTAATTCAAATGATATTTTATTACAAACAAATTTCGTTTATAGTTTGTAGAGTGTTTTTTGATCTTTAAGATTGCCCGGAATATTGGTTAAAAATATGAAAATTTTTAAACAGAATTGAAAAATGAATAATTCATAAATTATATAATGCTTTAATATTGAATTTAATTCAAAAATTTTGGTCGTTTTGAGTATTTTTAAGAACGTAATCATGATACAAATTAACCTTTGCATTCATGAAAGCTGAAAAAATTTAAAATTGCTGAAAAACTAATCAAAAACGTTTATTCAAAAATGCTATAGCTTGCTTGTTAACAATTACCTAGAATGTTAAAGCTAAATTTTTTAGTTTTAATTTAATTCTACATCAAATAATTAAAATATCAATACTTACTTGTTTTGAGACTTTTGTCAAAATAAAAGTTTTGAAATGTTGTAATCAATCTAGGAGATCTATCTTTGGATGCAATCCAAGTTAGAATCGAAAATTCTTACAAAATATAAAATCATTTTGTGGAAATAATGCCACTTAATGATGAAAATAAAAATCAATAGTTTGTACTATTATTAACATTCCAAAAGTACAGATGACACGAACTTGAAACTTTCCACGAATGTTCACCAATAGGGACTAAGATGGGTGGAGTTTACATCTCACACCTGAATACAAACAGAAAAACTAACAACCATTACTTTGTTTCTGTTAGTACACGATATTCTTTTACATTACAACATTATCTACTCGAATATATTCTGGTCAGGAAATAAACAGATAGTTATCACAGATGCATGTTGAATCAATTGCACCCCGAGGACATGGCTAATCAGTAATGCATTTTAGACTATTTGTTTCATAAAGTAAAACATTATTTTAACAAAAATTTCTATTTACATAAAGTTATATTTTATAAATATTTTACTATTAAAATATAATTATCATTAATTATTATTTTGTATAATAAAAAAGTTTATGCTGATATTTATCTTTGAATCTTTGGTAAGCTCGATGATATTTTCTACAGAATAAATGTACTTTATTATATTCCAAGATTTAATTGATATAAATTTAAAGTTGAGAATATATTTTATCACGATATTTTCTTTTCAGTTATTCTATAAAACTTTATCAGCATGCAACAATAATCGAAATTTCAAACTCGTTTATAATGAATATATTTGAGAATAGAAAGATCTTTGATAATATTTTTTAAAATATTCCAAACAATTAATTTAATTATAAAATTTATATTTTTATTCTTCTAGGTTGTATTAATTAAAAAAGTTGTTATAACTGTTATCAGAACATGAATTTTAATTACGTAGATAATTACATTTACATAGTTTCCTTTGATAAAACAATTTTAAATTCTGAAATTCGTGATATTTATGTAAGAATATAAAATTGGAGTTTTATAATTAATGAAAATAATTAAAATATTAATTCATAAACAACTTTTACTATAATTTACTAAAATATTAAACGTAAATTTTAAGTGAAATGTTTATATTTCAATCACATCTGGTAATATGACATATGATATACAATTGCTACTTATAGTTGTCAAGCCATCATAAATTTTCATATTACAACATATGAAATTCTTTTCAGCCTACACTATTGTATAAAAATTTTAAAGTTAAAATTATGTTAGTTGATAATATTAAATTATTGTGGACATATACATTTAACATTAAAAAAGAATGTTTATCAAATACCATTTAACACAAGTCTAAGTTACTTTCAAAAGTCAAGTTTTAAATTTTAATATATAGTTAATATTTTTATGTAATGAATCAAAACTAAGTATAAAATAAATCTAAATTATACTGATAATTAACTTTATAAATATAAAATAAGATGAAAAGTAGTCTTTGGTTAAAAGAGGAATAAAATTCTGTATTTTTTGATTATTAAAAAATAGATTCTTTATCTCTTTTAAATAACAAAAGGGAAAATGGTCTATATAGAAGTGTGTGTAATAGTCGCTCAGAAAGCATTAATTATAAACAATAAACATTCTGCACCAACACTAACCAGTAAGTCAAAAATACGCACAGCGTTAGATAGAAAGTTTTTCAGTCTAGCGATATTTTTTTAACTAATAATCTGTAATAATTAATTAAAATTATATTTTAAGTTAGTAATAGACTTACAACTATGTTAATACCTAAAACTAATAAGTTTTTTTTAAACATTCTTTTTTTTTAGCTTGGTGGCTAATTTTGATTGCCCCTTTCCACTCAAATAGAGTACTAAGGGAGCTGTTATTTAACATTCAATCATTTTTATTTCCCATAAATTTGAGCAACAAAAAACTATCATCATTTATAATTAAAATCATGAAAGATTTTAAAAAATTTTTAAATAATTTGGATTTAAAAAATTACATAATACAGTGGGTGATCAGTTAACGAACAGTTCGGATAACAAACAAATTCGATAACGAACACTTTTTCGGAAGATTTTTATGTTCAGTTAACGAACACTCACTTTTTTGAAAGATTTTTATGTTCGGATAACGAACACTTCACAGAATAAACTGTGGGACCCGTGGACTGACCGAATGATAGATCAGCTGGAATACTGCGGGGTAAAGCTATGGCTTACCATGCTGGAGGATGCGGGGGTTTCATTCCTCTATATTTTATTATTAGTTTATATAAAAATTAAGTTTTTCTGAATGTCTGATTTTATTCAAAATAACAATACAGTAGTCTTTTTTTTAATATTATTGTGTAGATAACTAATAAATTTCATGTCTGCGCAATCCAAATTATTACTTCTATTTTCTTTAATTAACATAAATCTATTTTATTTTTTATTTTTTTGAAAAATTTTATTATTGGAATATAGATTAATTATTAGTTTATAATATTTAATCTAGTTAAGTCTATATGAATTTTTCACACATAATACCTCATTAACAATTTTTATTTCATTTAAACGTTATTTTAGAAATTGTTTATATCATAAAATATATAGTTTTAACAGCACGAAATTAATCTAGGATAATTTAATAAATGAATCAATTTAAAAATTATAAATAGAACTTGATGTTTAAAATCCCTTTAATGTCATTAATTAATCTCAGAAAGAAAATAAAATAGATAATTTGTGTAATTTTCTGATAGATCCTCTTTTAACCTTGATTTAAGAAAGATAAAAGCTTATGATTTATTTAAAACTAGTGTCAAAAATTCTTTTAAGTTTTGAATTTAAATTAAATACAGACTTTTGTTAATTATCTTTTAAAACTTAGCTTTCGAGCATAAGCACGAATTTGTTAACTACTTAAGTAAAATTAAGGTGACAAATTACAGAGGCAAACCATTCAAATTCCTTTCTGTAAGAGAAAGGAATAATTCAGAAAATGTAGCCGCTTAAAATTAAATGGAGAAACATAATTTCTTCGTCATACACGCGAGGCCTTTGCAGATCACGGAATGAAACTAGTTTCTACAAGATGAACATTTTCAAAAATTATTGGATGAGCTTCTTTTCATCCCACCCTAATTGTCCACCGGTTGTTTTAATGGTGCAAAAAGAACATCTTGAAAAAGGGAGAGAGAGAGAGTCTTGCATGTGAACTCACTCTATCTTTAATTAGTCTTGCTTTTGTAATCTTTTGCAGCAGGGTCACATCCCCAAAGGCAAAGTTCTTTGTTACCTTACTATCTAACCTTCGACGAATCAATCGGACGACGGAAATAGTTTCATCCCCACACTTTTTGTTCAGATGTTCCCATTAGGATAATGACGCCTTGAAGATGGCGAATACACTTTTCTCTTCAACTTTTTACAAATTTTTCTGTCAATGATGATGTCAATTTTCTCTTTACGTCAAAACTTATAATTATTTTAAAATCGTTTCTCCTGCATTCTCTTAATTTAACACGTTATCAACTTAATTAATAATTGTTTTTAAACGAATAATATTTATATTGTAATACTATAATAAATGCAGAATTTTTTTCATATTATGTATTTTCAGTTTTCGGAAAGAAAATTCCAGTTTCCAGACGCATTACGAGTTTCATAAGAAGAAAAATTAATTCTTCGAATTTTATGACATCAACTAAAATTAATTATCTAGAACAAATTGTTTACGTTCTTATTACGAATATTTTATTGATAAAAAATTATCCGTATATTAGATAATTAATGATATGAAACAAGTGATATTTATCAATGACTTAATGATATATATAATGAGGAGAAGCTAAGATTTCAATAAAAGCTGGTAGATAAAGGATTACGTGGTGGGCAGTTATGATTATTTTTTGACATTGAAGTGATCCAAACCCATTTTATATGTTAGTCTGTCACCGACTCCGCCCAAAGACTCGAAGCTGCTCCGTCATTTGAATTGCAAAAACAAACAGAACCAACCAAAGTTTAACCTTTTAGGTCGCAGAGTTGATCAGTCAACCTTGTCATGTCTACTACTACTAGCGATCGAGATTTTTAGTACGGACAGCTGTTTAAAAAGAAATTTTAAAATGCTGTGTAACGCCGAGCTATTTAAATACATAATTAATGTATTGTTGCCTCTGTTTATATTTTTATTTAATGAATACATATACCTGTATAAAATTAATCTTATGTTACATAGAATGTCAAAGTTTGCTATTTAATAATAAATTTCAATTTTCTTAACAACTGTTTTTGTTTGTGAAAATGTTTTTAAATTTATTGTTATATGATAGAAAGTTTAAGTTAAATGAAGACGTTTGAACAATTTTCAAACTTAAGCTATTGTATTAACTGTTTAGTTATCTTTTAAGGAGATAGAATACCTGTCCCTCGGTAATAAAGCGATAACCTTTAAAGGTTCCTGCAGTGTTAAAGCAATAAAACGTTTTAGGTTGAAAAGGTTCTTAAAAGCATGGGCTTGCCTAAAACGAAGGGTTAACTTCAAATAGGAATATGCTGCAAGTTATTAAGTATTTGAAGGGGAAAGTCATAGGGCAATAAAATATTTTGAAACAATTGTTAGACACGATTTCATTCTATTTTAAAGCAAGAGTAATTTGGAAAATTGTACTCTAGCCATCTAAATGACCATTTACTTATAAACTAATTTAACTAATTGAAATTATTTATTTTTATTGCACTTAATAGTGTATTATAGAAATCATTTTTTAGAAACCTGACTGAAATACAAATATTTAAAAATTCTAGCATAACAAAAAGATAAAAATTAGATACATTAATAAATATTAAAGTTTTGTTGTATGTAGATCGAAAATGTATCTATTAACTACTTAGAAAGATTGTCACTAATGCTATGCGACACAAATTGGTTCGGATGGCTTTGGGATGTCTAAACAAAGAATATTTCTTATTATAACAGCTTCCAATCTATTGTTTTCCTGGGATTAAGTTTCATTAATTGGAATAATTAATGAAATACAGTACAATAGACGATTCCGAAATAGATGATAATCTCAATGCTGTTATTTCAAGTTTCTATTTGAATGGATCTGAACCAATTTTTGTTATATGTCCCAGATACTGTCACCATTACATTCGGAATGTTTTTGCAGTTTCAAGTAGCTATTTTAAAATATTTGTTACATTATAAAACAATTTTAACTACATTTCTCAATCGGTTTTTCATTGATGACACTTTTTATCTTTATATCAATACTTTCTACTCATCTAAATGTTACGGATCAAAAATCTTGATGTAAATTTAACGGTTATACACCTAAATTTGATTTGTTACAATCATCGAATTGTTCACTAATGTATTTATTTTTATATATCAATTTAATAGGCTACATCTTAAAATTGCATAATATTCTAACAAAATAAAATATAATTCTCTAGAAAAATATATTACCTTGATGATATTTAAGTCTTTAATAAATTTTCGATTTTATTAGACGATCAAATATTAACTAATCCTTCAAATAATACTTTAAATAACGCAGTTTTCGTAATTAAATATATTTATAATAATCATTAAACAATTTATGTCATATAAGATAGAATTTTTAAAAGTCTTTTTCTATAAAAGCAAGACTTCGTTCTAAGAGAAAATTACTTTAATCTCTGCAGATGATGAAGAAAAATTATATAATGGAAGTATGAAGTTCACACTTTCATTTTTTTAACGACTTTTAGTCTAGATTGAACACAATCATGCATTCATTACTTCTTATCAATGCATTCTATCAATGCATTCTTGTTTCTTGTGGAATACTTTTATGACAACTTTTATTAACGCCTTTCTTTATTCACTGTAAACAATTTGTATATCAGAAAAAACTTATATTTTACCTCAGGAAACCGAAGATCAATCTAGACCATACTTAAATAATAAGAAAAATAATAAAGAATTATTGTATTCGAAGAGTTAATCGTTTAAATTAAGTTTATGTTAAGTTAATTTTTGTTAAAATATTAAAAATAAATATATATATACATATTTTCTTTAAAAGTTGTGAAAATATTTTGAAAGAAAATTAAAGCAACAGTTGCATAAAGATTTGCGTGATCAATCCCACTGTTAACCAACTCTTGTTCATTGAATTTAGCAGCTGCTCGTGTTATTAGCTTGTCCTGGTATAACTACAGAAACATTAAAGCAAACATTGCTTTAGTAATTGAATAAGTTAATTAATTTGGCTTTTTCTTATTATTTTATAAAGTGTTATTTTATTTTGCACATTTAATTTATACGACAAAATCATCGATCCGAATGAGATTTTATTTTTTAAATAATTAATTGCATTTTTATATAAATAACAGTGTTTTCGATATATCTTTATATAATATCATAAATGCAGTCTACAAACTTTTCGTTTATCTCTCTTTCTCATCTATACTGTGTTCTGACAACGTAGGTGATTAATAAGGCTTTATTATTGAAATAATAAATAAAATGTATTAATTAAAATACTCTATATGCAGTGTGAGACTAGAATAACGAAAATTAATCTTGACTTATAACTGGCAATTTTTTTGTTTTTAAATCTAGTTATCGAAGTTTAAATTAATACAGGAAGAGAGGAACTTTAAGTCTGGCATATTAACAGGCTATTAAACAAATAATGAGTCGTGCAGGTGATAATGATACAACTTATTATTCGCTTGGTAAGTCAGAATGTTTAGATCTGTTGCATTAACTGGGTATATTAAACAGAACTTGTATTAAGTAGTCGATACTTGCCAAAATCGTTCTTTTGTAAAGAATGGAAAATATAGTTTGAATTATTAAAATTGATGACATTTGGGCAGGTGTATGAATATCCATTTGTCAATGTTATTTTTCTCTGTACTCAATAAACTCTGTGTAGTCGATTATCTGCTGGTTTCGTGTCGCAACAGATAATAAAACCTGATGCCTTCTAGTGACTAATCTGGAGGGCTTGGTTCCGTTTCCATTTCCTCTTTCTTTTTTTTTTTATTCATATAATTGATCTACTCACGCCTAATCATCCACAAATTGATGTCTGCTGACTATACTTGCCATCTTTTCTTTTAGTAATAACACATTTGATACACGCTTTAATCATCTTGTGATGTTTTATAATTTTCTCTACTTTTAATGTTTAGAAGTTGAACAAATGAATTTAATTAAAACTTAAGTTTTGTTTTGAATTTGTAAGGTGTGAAATTTAAATTTATCTTAACTAAAATATTAGATGAGTCCGGATAGTTAACGTAATTAATTTTGTTTTCTTATACGATGTGCGATAAAATTAAGTGATATTTTCAAAAAAATCTACTTATTTTAAGAGCGAAGTATTTAGTACTCTCCACTGTCTTAGTATAGAATCCTTTTGATATCATAAGAGAAAGAATGTCTGGAATGAAAATGATTTTATCGCTCTAGATTCTTGAGTGTAGTGAAGTAGAGCCATCGTCTCTCATTTTATCCCCAAAGTTATAACTCCACAATCCTTTGCCTGGGAAAAGAGAAGGATAGAAAGGCGATATATATATATATATACTATATATACATAGCTATATATAGACGAAAAAAGAAAGGAAAGGAAAAGAGAGAAAGAAGCGCGCAACGATCGTGTATAATCAGAGTGCCTGACGGTAGGTTGTACGTTCTTTTTTATTTTTTTAGTCTTTTTCTCTTTCCTCCCTTAGGTTCCCCTTCATCCCATGAGGATCGCATGTGAAGTCATTAAATCCTCGTTAAACGCACGCGTTCCGGGCACTCGTACTTTAATCGATGTGAGAGCGAGCGAGAGAAAACTGCGGAAAAAGTTCGGGAGGTTGAAGAGGTGGGGGAAGACATGCGTAATTGGTCGAGACTCTGCACCATCTGGTACAACGTTTCCACCCCGAGACTCTTTTGGCTCGGAAATTCCGAGGGTTCTTTGCCCCCCTTTTCCGTCTGCTCCCCTTTTGCAACATCGCCTGCCCTTTCTAGAGGTTCATTGGAGAAACGAAATGTGTAAAAATAATGCGCCATGTTAGCATCTCTGAAAGGGTATGGATGTAATTGTTTGGAAATTTGGTGATATCTTTTAACATGATATTTTTTCAATTTTATTACTCTTTTATTGTTAGTAAGAAAATATTCTCTATGCCGCATATACCTTCACGACTGCCATTGTTACTTCTCATTTGAATACTTTACACATTTTAATATTCATTTTCCTGATAAGTTCTATCGATTACCTGAACTATCAAATGCTAAAGTATTTAATTAACTATCATTAAATTTACAACAGTTTTATTCGATTATATTTTTCATTAATTATGAATTTAATATTTATAAATTAATTTCCGGAAAAATACTAATTTCGTACTTTTAAATGAACTTTTTTATAATTGTTTTTTCCTAAACTATCTGAAACTATATAATAAACATAAAATAATAATTCAGTTTTTAATAATCTATATTCGATTATTTTAAAACTGTTAAAAAATTTTAAATGAGATATTTAATTATAAAATACAATACGTTAATAAAATTTCTAGGAAAATTATATTTTCGGTGTCTAGATATAAATTTGATTTAAAACAGATTACATGACGCAGCACATTGCTGCCAACTTAAAACTACAAGTTATTAAACATTGTAAAAAAAAACAACTGAATTACTTTAGGCTCGTATAAAAAATGTAGAAGCTTGGCAATTGGCAATCTATCTTCCGAGCAATATTGAAAATTGCCTCAGTAATCTATCAACGGAGAGATCTTTGACAACACTTGGGCCTGTAAATGATACAAGGAGATATAAGGATAATTTATAAATCCCAATGTTTATATTCGTTTGTACTCCGCGCATAAGATGATAGTAAACACCTCTATCGAAACATAAATTTTATTGGAACATTTTTATTGTAACATGATAACTTACAAAGGAGAGAGAGAAAGAGAGAGAGAGAGATCCAAAAGAGAGGATTCATTGAAGCGTAGACCTTCTCTGAAGCTTACCGCAACTTTTATCACTTTACTATGTGGGATTACAGATAGGTAAAGAATGGATCCTTGCTGTGCCTCGCAAAAACATCTTACAGTATTGATCCTTAGCTGCTTGCACACGTTGTAGCGAGTTGTCAGCGATGGAAGAGAAGAACTATATATCAAAACCACCCCCTCAACGTGGACTTCTATATATATATACTTCACTTCACGGGGCAGAGCACGGTAACTGCACAGGTGGCCTAGAACTTCGGGTCCGGCACCTCTCAAGAGCCTCCATTACTCTTCGGCAGGCAAGGTAACTGAAAGAAAGGAAGAAGGGGGAGAAAAAAACACAGACGTCAGGACTGTTGCTATAGCAGCGTGTGTCAACGTCCTGCATTTTGGAGAGAATCAGGCATCTCAACTACGCGATGGACGCTATGTGGCAAATATTTTAAATTCTTTTAAATTACTGATCATTTGAGATGAGCTAAGTTATTCTTTATTACTAAAAATACTTGCCTGCCGTAATTTACTACTAATAATATTTACAAATATTGTTCGCGTCTAGTCGTCTAGTTTTATTATTATTATTATTATTGCTTTTTCATAAAGAATATTTTATGAAATTGCTGAACAGTTATAGGTATTGAGTTTTATTATGATTTTTTCTTTTTAGCTTTCACACCAAAAGTTACTAAGTGATAGGCTGTTGCAGAATCTAATACAAGCTGCTCACACATATATTTTATAATTTATTGAAGAATCTAGACCCAGTCATTGATCCAATCCCTTATCTCACTGATTACCAAACCCAATATTATACATTCATATTGGGTTTGGTTAATTGATGAAGGATTGCAATTGATGTACTGGGTGTGAGAAAATCAATTTTGGATGGAGGCAAAATTGATGTACTGAATCCAGGAGAAAAATTGGATCTCACACCCCAATAGAGGTACAAGTTTACTCTTGGATCCTCCAGATGGAAGTCTTGCATTTCCATATTCATATCTGTCTTCCATGGAAATCTACTGCACTCCAACCAGCTGACTAAGATATTCCTAAGAATAAAATTTCTTAGGATATGTTATTCTAAAACTAATTATTGAAATAAATTTTTCATATTGAAAAACTTCTTATTTTAGATATTAAATAAAAGAAAACAATAAGCCAAATAAGTAAGATAAATTGTTTATCATCTTACTTATTTGGCTTATTGTTTGCTTTTATTTAATAAATTTTTCTTTGAATATAATTAAATAGTATTCTAATATATTTGAATGAAAAACTGTGATATTTTTGAGCTCAGAAATGCATTATAATTTTTTTCATATAAATTAATGGTTAAAAAATATTAGTATATACAAATTAAAAAAAAATTCAATTCATGAGCATTTTTCAGAAACATTTTATATTTATAAATCAGGGTAACAGTTTATATTAACAGGAATTGGATCATTTATCAGTATGATATAAATACTAATATGTAATATTATATATAACCAATTTATAATGGTATATAATATGAAATCATGTAATGAATTCTGTTAAATTTGAATATAAAATATAGAGGCCTTCAAATTAATAAAATTTATTAAAAAATATTTATAATGAAAGTTATTTTTATTGAATGTCGAAAAATGAATAAGACATCTCAAATTTATATTGCTTTATAGTTATTTTTTCTTAATCATTTTTTTTATCTAATGCTATCTAATTTTTATCTAATTTTTTTTTTATCTATTGATAATTTGCTATGTTTATAGAAAATTAAATAAAAGAATACTAAATCAATGTTTTATTTTTTTTTATTAATACTCTATTTTCTTCTTATTATAATTTTGTAAAAATAAATTGATTCTGAGGTTGAGTATATTGTTTTTATTATAAAGTCCAGGAAAATTAATTCTGCCTAGCATTTATCCACTCAAAAAAGTAAAACGCAAAGCCCTTTTGCCATCAAAAACTTTAATCAGAAACGTTTTCAACGCTCTTTGGCACCTTCGTCAGCTGCTACTGCCAAAAACTTTAATCAGAAATGTTTTCAACGTTCTTGATGCCTTCCTCAGCTGCTACTGCAGCTGAGGAAAGCACCAAGTTTTTGACTGCAAAAGGGCTTTGCATTTTACTTTTTGTCTTTGTTTTGTGCAGTCTTGTTGAACTTTTATTTTATATCTACTCATTTCATTGTTTTATTCATATGTAATATTAGAATCTTTGTTTTGTATTTTAAATAGTTTTCAATGCTAATTATGAATTTATTTTAAACTATTCTAGAATCTTGTTGACTTATCTCTGACAACTCCATTGCAAGATGAATGTATATATCAAATTCCTTTAGAAATTATTTCTAAATGTTTACAAAAGGTAAGTATAAAGATAGCAACAACAATAACAAAAATGAAGCACTTTTAGCAGAAAAAAATGAGAATTAAATGGAAACATTTTCAATTTCATTCAAAGATTATCTTCAGCTGTTAGATTCAAAAGAAAAAATCTAATGACTGAAGATAATCATTGAACAGATTGAAAATGTTTTCATTTAATTTTAGTTTTTTTCCTGCTAAAAATGCTTCGTTTTTGTTATTGTTATTGTGTTTTAGTACAGTAAAAATTATGAATACTTTTTTGTATAAATATCATCAAATTTACTAAAATATAATCATAGTCTTTATATATTTTCTTATTTTATTAAAAATCATTTATTTAGGATGAAATGTGGTCTTCTAAATATTTAGTTGAAGAAATAATCACAGTAATTTCACCAATATTAGAGCGTACAACTCCTACTTCAGAAATATGTGATTTCTTATGTAAAGTATGTATTTAATTTTGATAAAAAGTAAATTAATATTCTCATATTTTTTTGTTAATATTTAATAATCAATTACAAATTTTTATAGTATTGTCAACTGAATCCACGATCCAGTATGGTATTAGATTTATTTACTCCTGTTGTTCAGAGGATTTTAAAACATAATATGGTATGCTCATTAATAGTAAAATAATAATATTTTATAAATTTTTATTAAAGAAATTAATTTTTTATTAAATAAATTACCTTTTTTTTTACAACAGGATTTTGGAAAATATCCAAAAACCCGAGTACTTGTTCAAGATTACATTCTAGCTCTCAGTTGTCAAAATGATGGTCAGAAAGTTATTACAGATTTTCTCAATAGGTATATTCTATTTCATTTTTAATCTTAAAATGTAAATTTCTTATGAAATATATTTAATACTTTGATGATTGAGCTTATATAGCATACAGGCTTGGTAATTGTAGAAATAAGCCAAATACACAATCATGTGGACTATATATAAAATTATATATCATATTTTATCAAATCTAAGATACCATCAATTGCAAGATGCAGTATTATTTTCAGCATCACAAAAAGATAAAATAAATAAACTAAATTAAATCAACAAAAATTTATTTGAATGAAACAAAATTCGAAAAAATTATAATTAATTTGTTTTGCATAAATATAGAAATGCAATCATTTCTCTAACGATAAATGTTCATCCTGCTAATATCAAATTACATCCCACTGTTCTGTTTTCATATTTTTCTGCATACATAATAGCTCCTCATTTCAGTACAGCATAATAATCTTCTTGAAAGCATTTTAAATATTAATTAAGAATCCAAATGTCAGTAAACTCAATACATGCAACTTTCTGTATCATTAAAAATTATCAAACATCAGTGTGCCAGAATCACTACTCTAATAATGTAAAGTTCAAACATGCACAAGCATTACTGCCATATGGCTAAGTACAATGTTGTCACTATTGTTATACCAATAATTGTAACAAATTTTAGCAATTCATGAAATTTGATTGACATACATCACTCTAAATATTTTTATTATTTTTTTTCAATTATAAGCTACCATTGAGTCTAAGATGCTTGTTGATTTTAGAGATGATTAAAATGTGAAAAAATGTGCATCTTATAATTGTTGAAATATGGCATATATATAATTTTCTGTGTAGAAAATATGTTTCATCATCAGCCTTGTTCTATACACTCTTAGTTATAATGTATTATAACTCATCAGCTGGTAGCAAAAGTTTGCTTTTAATAAATTTTTCTCTAATGTAAAAGTCAAAATTCTTTATTGTAAAATCTATGAAATTATGATAAAATTTCAATTAATATATATTTTAGGAATATTATTATGCTTATCAGATATATATTGCTAAATTTATTTATAAAATCAAACAGTCACAGAAAATATTATGTACTATATAATTTTTAGAAGTCAGTCAATAAAATATGGAATTAAAAATTTTAATATATTGTATAATTATATTATCATGTATATTATTTTTTAAATAAAAACATTTGTAATGCCATTAAGAAATAGAAACTAAATTAAATCATATTTTATTGCAAGAAAACTTGCTTAAAATGTGTTTTTTTAATTGTAATTTGTTCTGTTCATACAAAGGAAAAATGATTAAATATTGAATTCAGTGATATTGCTCTTATAATAATGTAAAAAATAAAAACTGAAGAGCAGATTGTTAAATTTTATGTAATTAAGTTTAAAGCAAAAACTTATACAACTTTTCATGTATTTTTGAATACCAATAAATTTATATATGCAATGTTATGATATCATTGTTTTATTTTATATTAAAAAGAAAACAGAAGATTAATTATATGAAGATGCAGAGGTAAAATTTATACTCTGCTGTTATAAATTGATTTGAATTTTATATGAGTTTGGCTGTTATTCTTGCATGGTTATCCTGTGACAACATGCTTTTAAATAAAAGATGCCCGTCTTATCAATGGCAACTAATATAATTTAATATTTCTTCTAGGTTGAGTGTTTGTATGTAAACCCATCCTGATATGACCAACAACCTGCATGCAACATTACATTAATGTATATAATCAAATGTAACATAAATCAGCTTCATCTTTAACTGATTGATAAAATTATACTATATTTATAAAAATTAAATCATATGCATTTTTATAATTTTATATTGATATGGCAATTTGAATATTTTTCTTCTTTAATGTTTTAAATGATGCATGAGCAAATTTAACATTTTTATCAAGATTTTGCTGGTTGAAAAAATAATTTTATATTTAAAATTCTTGATTATATTACTATTTAAAGTTATTGATGTGAATATGGGTATGACAATATATAATATATTGCATGTACTGAATGGGTCGTTTAACATTTAATTCCAAATATTTCTGAAGCCAATCAAAATATTGAAATATTATTTTTGCAGAAACTTAATCACACAAAACATGAAGGACTCACAAGATGATTGATGCACACAATGAAAGAAGATAGGGAAATAATGTTTTCAATACAAAGTATGTTATTTTAAATCAAACCTATTATTTTTAGTGAATTTATAGCTAGAATAAAAGATTATAACATTTGCTTTGCATTTTTACAGAGAATATTTCAAGAATTAATAACAATTCCAACGTTTTTAGAATGCAGCATCATATTATGTATCTACAAGTGCATAAAATTACTACTACAGAAATAGACTATGATTGTAAGATTGAAAGAAATCTGATAGAACTAAAATCAACCATATATGTCAGGATCTGAAAGAAATGCCTAAGCAACATTAATTTCAAACTATCTGATATTTGCAGAAAAATGTCCATATTTCACTTGGTGCTCTCCATTACATTAATGCAAATATGATTGAAAATATTTACTAACATATCCTGTTAAAAGATCTCTGATATATCTAATTGCTCTATTGAAATTAAAGTTATAGCTATGATTTTAAATGATATATTTCATTCCCTAAGAAGTAACATCAATAGAGCTAGTTTGTTTTAGATGTATAATATTGTACTGCATTCTACCAATATTTAAATTATTAATAATATTTGAAGTATTATCTCTAAAAAAGCAGATCAAATATTGTCTTTCACTATAGCTATAAATTCATTAGAAATAATATATGTGCTCCATTTGAATCAATATAATTTTATTTCCATATCTTGTTTTATTATGCACACTATATCATTTTGTGAATCTTTCACATAGTTATGTTTTTGCAAAAACAGCCCCTCAATATTTTATTTTAGAAATATTTGAAATTAAAAAGTTAAATGATTCACTGTGTAATATGTATATATGTATAAGTGAACTTTTGAATAAATATATTTATATTTGACCAGCAGAATCAAACTTTAACAGCTTGCTTTCACTAATTTAAGTTTTTTATTCAGATGTGAAAACTAAAATTGATACTTTGCAGATGATGGTGACAAATGTTACATCTTTATTAAAAACAGTGAAAACACTTGAAGATGAACAAACACGAGGCAAAAGAGTTTTAGAGAATACTATTGAAGTTATAAGTCATGAACTAAAGGTAAATTACTAATATGTAATTATATAGTAATAAGCTATTCTTTAAAGGCAAAGCCAATCCTACTTATTGAATTTTATTTTTTAACTTTTATTTTTCAATTAATAATCCATGCTATTTTAAAATGACTCAGTGACACATTATTATTATTATTATTTATTTTTAATGTTTTTAATTACCATATACAATATACTTATTTATAAGTCAATCCATGTATAAGCTGATCTCCCTATATTAGAGTTTAAAAATTGATAAAAATTTGAAACTCATATATAAGCCAACCCCCAACTTTAAAATGTTAGAAAAATGTGGCATTCATTGAAATAAATGGATAACTTTTTATAATTTAAAAATTTTTTCCAAATCTATTTCACTATTAAATAAATATGACCTCTTAAAATACCAGACTTATGATATAGAAATTTTACAATAACAATGTAACATTGGCATTGTGCAAAAAATTCTCTCATTTCTCAGCATTTCCATACTATATGATTTTATTGAAATTTGTTCAGCAGAAAATATTAAGAAAAAAATTAAAAGTTTCTGTCATTATAATAACTAGAGAGCACACTAAGTAGTATCAAATAAATAGACCAAAAATTTATTTAGAAACGTTTTCAGTATCATAGATATCATCATCAGTTTTCTGTTAACTGAACACACATAATTCACATATTCATTTTTTTCTTTATTAAATTATAAAAAATCTTATAAATATTTAATAGTTATTTAAATTATACCATTTAATAATTATTATTAACTTATGTCTAGTAAAAATATTAGTGTGGATTCACTTTGCATGCTTCATGCTTCTAATTGATTTGATTAATGTGTATTTTGTCATAAATAAATTATGCATAGCTGATATTCTTTTGAAAAGATTAAATAGGATGAATAAAATATTCAAAGATTAATAATATGGAGTATCTATAAATTAAGCCATGTTATTTCAAGCACTTTTTGATCCTTCCTATTTTTCATCATATAAATTTGAGTCCTGATTGTAATGTCACAGATTTGAAGACAGTCCTTTCTACTTTAAAATTTTTTCTCTGATTTTATTTGAAAAAGAAAATATATAAAATACTAGAAAATATGAATCAAAATAAATAAATACACTGCCAACATTAAGAAAACTATCATAAAAATTATTCAGCACTATGGCAGGAGATAAACAAAGGTAAATAACTCACTAAACAACTTTAAAATAAAGAAGCGCTTTTGATTTATTACAATCCTCTTCAGCTTCCATAAATAGAACAACAATAAATTCTTAAAGAACGCACGTACAATTTGAAAGTTGGTTACTATGGTAACATTAGAAATTACAATAAATATATTAATTTATACACAAAATAATTTTCTATTTTTACTAGAAAATAGAAATTATTTAAAATATCTATAAAACTGCTTACTAGTTCTGAAAAAATCTTAAGAAAATAAATGCAATAGAGCAGTATCCAGAGTAATCAGTTAATTCTAGGAGCATTTTTGGGTATATAGATTAAACATCTTCAGTTACATACCGGAATAAAAAGAATAAATATTTTAAAAGTAATATACAATAGTAATATTTTAGAAATATATATATATATACATACATTTTTATTTTTTTTTTATATTAATATAATATAGAAATATATATAGATAGAAATATATATATATACATACATACATACACATTAAAATAAAGGTAAAAATAAAAATTGTTTAGAATGTTAATATCAAAAAAATAAAGTGATACAATAAGAAATAAGTAGGGAGAAACTAATTGATCATAAATGCAAGAACCAAAAATGATACTAAGACATCCTAAGTATCAGTATGCTTCTTATATTTTCATGTTTCTGAGCTATTGTCACTTGGGTATTTGTTCACAATATTTTTAGAACCAGATCTTTTTAGGATCTAAAAGGATCATTCTATCATTCATTAGTCCTCCTTTAATAGTGTTGCAAGGTTATACAAGTGAACTTTTGCTCCTTCTCAATCAACTTATATGCTGTGTTCATAAAACAATACTCCTACAAGTATGTGCATAAAGTTTACACAGAAGTGCTGAATTCCATCAATGTTAGCAGCTCAGATAATCAGTAGATTGATCGTACATTTAATGATGTGTACTGCAAGATATGAGTAAACTTCTTCCTATCCTGTATGATAGTACAAAACTTAGAACTATTAGAAACTTAGCAGAATCAAGAGATATAAAGCTAGCTATGAAGAAGTAGCTTACTATCTTCAATCACGTAAGAAATGAGAAAGATAAATTTGCAGAGCCAGACAAGTCTGAAATATATGTTATACCTGTGTACAATGTAGACCTCCAAAAGTGAGAATACATTGAGTGACTAAAAGAAACCTTGAAGACAGATTAAAAGAGCACTAGAATGATTTAAGGATAGGAAATATGAGAATGGCCGTATGTAAAAGATGATATGAATACAATGTACAAATTGACTGGGAAGGAGCAAAAGTCATAAAATCATGCAACATTATTAAAGGACTAACTAATGAATCTGTTGAGATCCTAAACAGATCTGATTCTAAAAATGTGAAAGAACACCTAGATGAGAGTATCTTGGAAGCATGGAAATATGAGATGTATGTTAGCACTTAGCAGGGTTGCAGAGTTGGATGGCAAATGATCCGAATCCGACTCCCTAAAATTTGTATTGATTCCGGGCAGTTTAAAATTCCAACTCCTAACTCCAACTCCACCCAAAAACCTCCGATCCCAACTCCAACTCTTCCCTAGTACTTAGAAAATTGTATTAATTTATTGATTCCTGCATTTATGATCAGTTAGCTCCTCCTCACTTGTGTCTTATTGTACTACCTATTTCTTTGATGATAACATTTCTAAATGATTTTTATTCTTACTTTATTTTAATGTATATATAATATTAATAATACTGTTGTATATTAGTTTCAGCATATTTAATATTTTAATGCATTTTTTGTTGTTACCATGGGAATGTGTGCTCCATTTTTTTAATTTATGCATTCTAAGAAAACTATTCCTTTTAGCATTCATTTTCCTCCCTGTATTTATTTTAATATGTAGTTAAAGATAGTTAAACTGTATAACTGAAAATGTCCCAAAATTAACTGGAATTAAATGATTTCTTTGAATACTGCTTTAATGTGCTTATTTTTTAAAGATATTTTAGAAATTATTTTATACTAGTACTTTGTTATACAATTTATTAATTTCCAAATAAATTTTCAAACAACTGGACAATTGATGATATATTTGAATTCAAGTATTTGACCATTGATAAGAGATCATTCATCTTAGATGAATAATCTATCATTTCTTTAAAAGACTGATCTTTCATTACATTGATAGACTGTTAGACTAAGCTATCATTTCTTTTAAAAATATATATTTTTTTAAGATAAAATTAAATGTATGGCTGGAAAATGACAACTCTCCATCTGATTGTGATTGGCAAGCTGAGAATATTTAAATTAGAACTACAAAAATTGTAAGTTTGCTAGGCATGACTGTTCTTTTCTAAAGGCTTGATACTCCTTGATTTTTATTTGCAACTGTACATAAAGTGCTAATGTATTATGAGCCAGTCATAGACACAAGATAAAATATATCACATCATGGACTCTGCTGCTATAATAGAGAATAATCATAAAATCATATGGAAAACTAATTTAAGAATTAACTCAAATATTTATAACCAGTGAAATTCATTTTGAACAATGGATTGTTTAATTATTTATGTTGTTTTGTAATTTATACAAACATTAACTGATCCTATGTAACTGATTTTATTTTTTAATTAAAATAATTTTTGTTTAAACTAACTATACAGGTGATCCTCAACTTTCGTACTTAATTGGTTTCTGAAATGTGTACAGAAGTTGAAGTGTATGAAAGTAGAGTAATGGAAAATGTTTTTTAAATGTTTATTTTACAATATTAGCACATTTGAAATATGTATTTTACACCAAAACATAAAAACTGACAACACAACAAGAGAAGGGAGAGTGGTTACAAGAAAGGTGCATGTTTTTAGGATACTAATCAGTAAAAATTTAACTTTTAAATATATACAAAATTAGACACATTGTTTAATTTACTGATTATACTCATCAAAACTATAACTAAAAATAGTACTTTTTGCAATTGAGATTAATTTTAATTTTATTATGAAGTAGGTAACATTTTTGTAGTCTATACCATCATCAGGCTATATAGAAATTCGAACAAGTTAAAAAATTTTAACAGCGTAAAATAGAATAACAATGCATTGCTATGGTTGCATATTCATAAGACAAATAACCATTAAAATAAGATAAAATCAAATAAAAATAAAAAATATATATATATTTTAGTTATAGTTTATGTACGAATAGCAAGTTGTACAAAAGTTGCAGACTACCTGTATTCAATTTGTTTTTCTTTCCATTCATTATAACTGAAATGATTGAGATTTTGATTTGTGATGATATAAACTTTTGAACAAAAATAAATCAATAAATAATAGTCTAGAATTTTGCAAACATACATAAATGCATTCATCTTAGTTTATGTATGTGCAATGATAGAAGGGGACTGCATATAATCAGAAAGTGTGCATAATTGAAAATTTTATGTTATTTTTATGTTCTGTGATATTAAATCCATTTATTTTTTCTAATGGTAAAACTTTTTAAAGGATGCTGAGTTTTGTTTTTTGAGCACTATTTGTGTTCATGATTTCAGAATGTCATTAATTTCTGATAGAAAAAAATCATTAATTCAAAATCAAATAAACAGTAAATAATATGCAGAGGAGTGGTACAGAAGTGTAATCTTATAAACAGTTTTAAAACATTAAGGAGTTTATTTTGTTAGATATACAAACTATCTCTATGTAGTTTTAGATAAAGATTATTCACCAAATATTAAGAGATCCATATTTTATTCAAAAAAATTATTACTATTTCTTTTAATTAAAATGATTATAATATATAGTTTTGTAACATTTTAATTTCTATTTTCATAATCAATAATAATATTTTTATAGGTTAAGAATAAAACACCTGCAGAAATACAAATTACTGCAGAACAATTGTTAAGAGAAGCAAAAGAGAGAGATTTAGAAATATTACCACCAGTAAGTTCAAAATAACTTTATTAACATATATTTTAAAGGAAATGTATAATATATATATTATGAACTTAAATTTTTTTTTTAAAATAGCCTCCTAAACAAAAAATATCTGATCCAGAAGAACTTGCTGATTATCAACTTCGAAAAAGAAAGGTTAGAATAAATTTATTTTAATAAATTAAATTTCATAGTGTTAACAGTGACTTTAATAACATTATTTCTCTTTTTAGACTTTTGAAGATAATATTCGTAAAAATCGTATGGTAATTAGTAATTGGATTAAATATGCTCAGTGGGAAGAGAGTCAGAAAAAAATTGATAGGTAAATTTATTTATATATTTTAATATATTATATTTACAAAATACAGATTGTCTTATGTATATGTATTTTTCATTAAAAAATAAAAGTTGTTTAAGATTAACCATTGAATATTGTTGAGCATTATTCCCCCATATTCTTAGACTATTCTTTTCATATAGCATTCAAATGGAATTCCTAACTTTTTTTATTATTTGAATATTTAAATAAATATTAAAAGAAAAATTAATATTATGCATTACACAAAATACAAATTCTCTGTAAAAAATGAGATTTTTATCTCTACCATTTCTTTTAAGATAATTCAAATAAAACAGCACTTAAGCAGGAAAAGAGTCTTTATTTTCTGTAACATTTTCAGTGAGAAATTTTCTCTCTTCAGTACTCTAAACAGACCTAAAAAATTCATTGTTACATAATGGTAAATTCTTTAAATAAATATGAATCTGTAGATCTGTTCAGAAAGACTGAAGGCAAATGTATCACTGAAAACATTACAGAAAATAAAGAATTTTTTTCTTGCTTAATTGTTATTTTGTTCGAAATTTTCTTCCTAAATTGTATTTATTTGTGCTAATAAATTTTTCCTTTTGCTTTATTCATTACTAAAGCACGAAAGCTTTCAGTTGTTTTCAGTACCTTGTGATCTAAAAATAATTATCAGTTATTTAAAAGGTTAAATATTAAGTTTCATTTAAATTAAAAATTTTATTCAATTCTACCAATATTTGAATTAAAATAAAAATTATCTTTGCAGAGCACGATCAGTTTATGAACGTGCACTTGATGTAGACCACAGAAATGTTACATTATGGCTGAAGTATGCTGAGATGGAAATGAGGTAAGATGTTCATAATAATAATATTTAAAAGTTATTTTATAAAATTAGTTATTTTTATAAATAATTATTTATAAAATAAAATATTTTATAATT